>CAUYRH010112555.1:0-11375 GCA_963574655.1 Perodicticus potto | reverse complement strand
ATTGGATATCTATATGCAAAAGAATAAAGCAGATTCCCCTCACACCATATATAAAACTTTATTCAGCTCAAAATGGATCAAAGACCTCAATGTAGAGCTAAAAATAGGAAACTCTTGGAGAAAAGCCGCAGGTATAAAGCTTGGTGACTTTGGATTTAGTGATGGGTTTTTAACCACTTGTTAGCCTGTTATGGCTCAATTGTGCCCCCCCACTCATATGTTGAAGTTTTAACCCCAAATACCTCAGAATGTAATTGTGTTTGGACACAAATTCTTACAGAGGAAATTAAGTTAAAGTGAGCTCTTTAGAGTGGTTCCTAAACCAACCTGACTGGTTTCCTTATCAGAAGAGGAAATTTGGGCACACAAACACAAGGCATGAGCACACAGAGAAAAGACAGGGTGAAGAAGGCCCCCGATTGCAAGCCTGGGACAGAGGCTTCAGAAGAAAACAAGCCTAGGCCAGGCCTGATGGCTCATACTTAGAATCCCCTCACTTCAGGAGGCCTAGGTGGGAGAATCACTTGAGGCCAGGAGTTTAGGACCAGACTAAGCAAGAGAGAGACCCCATCTCTACCAAAAATAGAAAAATTAGCCAGGCGTGGTAGCACGTGCCTGTCGTCCTAGTTACTTGAGAGGCTGAGCAGGGGGATCTGTTGAGTCCTGGAGTTTGAGGTCGCAGTGAGCTGTTGACAGTTTACAAATACCATTATAACCCCCAGAAATTACCTTATAAAGATAGTAAAGGGGAGGATTTGCCATTCTGGGAATTCACCTTTTCCAAGAAAAAACATCATGAATATTCTGTTCCCTCCACTTAACTTGGAATTAAGGAATTAGCATAAAGAGGAGAAATCTTCTTAAACTCAGGGTCTCCTCCGTTCATAGGAGTTGGCTCATTCCTTCTTCAGAATGCTCTATGCTTTAATAAACGTTGGCACTGTGCCTGCTTACATTGGCTCGGCTGCTGGTTTACCCTGTCGACTCAGTACCAGTAACCATTCTTTGGTACTGGGAACCAAGAAGCAGGGAACGTGGCCCTGACATCAAGTTCCCACACCTGCCACTATGATGATGCCACTGCACTGTGGCCTGGATGACAGAGGGAGACTGCCTCAAAAACAAATGAAAAACAAAAACAAAAAACTGTTACTGGCTCGGCGCCTGTAGCTCAAGTGGCTAGGGTGCCAGCCACATACGCTGGAGCTGGTGGGTTCAAATCCGTGGACCTGCCAAACAGCAATGACAACCGCAGCCAAAAAATAGCCAGGTGTTGTGGCAGGCGCCTGTAGTCCCAGCTACCTGGGAGACTGAGGCAAGAGAATCACTTAGGCCCAGGAGTTGGAGGTTGTGACGCCACGGCACTCTACCAACCGTGACAGCTTGAGAGTCTGTCTCAAAAAAAAAAAAAAAAAAGAATGCTTTTTTTGGGGGGAAGCATCTGTGGCTAAAAGGTGTAGGGCGCTGGCCCCGTATGCCCGAGGTGGCAGGTTCAAACCCAGCCCCGGCCAGAAACTACAAAAAAAAAAAAAAAAAGAATGTTTTTTTTTTTTTTCCTTTGGGTAACAGTTTTTTTTTTTTTTTTTTTTTTTTGAGACAGAGTCTCAAGCTGACACCCCGGTTAGAGTACCATGGTGTCACAACTCACAGCAACCTCAAACTCTTAGGCTTAAGCAATTCTCTTGCCTCAGCCTCCCAAACAGCTGAGACTATAGGCGCCCATCACAATGCCCAGCTATTTTTGTTGTTGTTGTTGTAATTGTCATTGTTGTTTAGCAGGCCTGGGCCGGGTTCGAACCCACCAGCCCCAGTGTATGTGGCTAGCTCCCTAACTGCTGAACTATGGGCACTGAGCCAGAAGAAAGCATTCGTTTTTATAGCCGAGAAATATTCCATTGGGTGATATTTATCCATTCACATTGTTTCTAGTTTTTGACTATTACTAATGAAGCTGTTATGAACATGAGAGCAAAATCTCCGTATGGATAAATATTATAAATTGTGGTAAATCCACACAATGGAATATTAATTGTCAATAAAAAAGACTGAAGCTCAGATACTACAACATGGATGAAACTTAAAAATATTTCATTTCTCTTGGCTAAACACCTAGGAGTGAAGTTGCTGGGTTATGTGGTAGGTGTATATTTAACCTTGTTAGAAACAGTTTCAAAGTACTATTGTATCATTGTACGCTCCTCATTTATTTCAGGTATCAAACATCTATTTCTTTTCATGTTTGTCTTAGTTTTTTTTTTTTTTTTTTGGTAGAGACAGAGTCTCGCTTTATTGCCCTTAGTAGATGTCTTAGATATTTTTTAAAACATAGATAATATATATTAGTACAGTAGTATGCTATAACTATAACTGATCGTTACACTATTTTGTTTGTTTGAGATAGTATCTCATTCTGTTGCTCAGGCTGGAGTAAAGAGGTATCATCATAGCTCACTGCAGCCTCAAACATTTGAGCTCAAGCAATCATCCTTCAGTCTCACACAAATAGCTGAGACTACACAGGCAAAACAGGGTCTAGCTTTTGCTCAGGCTGGTCTAGAACTCCTGACCTATCCTCCTGCTTTGGCCTCCCAGAGTATTAGATTACAGGCATGGGCCACCACCACCCTACAGGGCCAATGGTTATAAATATACATATTATTGAGATGCACCATCAGAACTTTTCACTCACAGATTCCTGAACAAGTAAGTTTCATAGCCTGGGGCTAGGGCAGAGTTGATACTGATAAGGGCATTGTATAAGTTTGCCAGGGTTGCTGTAACAATGTAGCATAAGGCCAGGAGGTAGCTCATGCCTATAATCCTAGCCCTCTGTAGGCTGAGGCAGGTGCATTGCCCTGAGCTCACAGGTTCCAGACCAACCTGAGCAAGAGCAAAATCCTGTCTCTAAAAATAGCCAGGCGTTGTGGCTGGCGTTTGTAGTCCCAGCTACTAGGGAGACTGAGGCAAGAGAATCACTTGAGTCCAAGAGTTAGAGGTTGCTGTGAGTTATGATGCCACAGCATTTGACAGAGGGTTGACAGAGTGAGCCTCTGTCTCAAACCCTCCCCCACAAAACAACAATTTAGCACAAATCTAGCGACTTAAAGATAGAATTGTATTGTCTTAAAGTTCTGAAGGCTAGAAGTCTAAAATCAAGGTGTCATGGGGCTGAGCTCCCTCTGTATACTCTAGGAAAGAATACTTTTCCTCTTCTGCTCTGGTGGCTCCAGGCATTCCTGAGCTGTGGCTGCAGAACTCTAATCTCTGCCTGTATCTACATGGCCTTCTCCTTTTTCTCCCCACCTCTTCTTTCCTGCTTCTTATCAGGACACTTGCCATTGGATTTAGGGCCTGCCCTAGTAATCCAGGATGATCTTATCTTGAGATCCTTTTTTTTTGTTTTGAGACAGAGCCTCAAGCTGTCACCCTGGGTAGAGTGCTATAGCATCATAGCTCACAGCAACCTCTAACTCCTGGGCTTAAGTGATTCTTTTGCCTCAGCCTCCCAAGAAGTTGGGACTACAGGTGCCTGCCACAACGCATGGCTATTTTTTGGTTGTAGTTGTCATCATTTGGCAGGCCCGGGCTGGATTCAAACCTGCCAGCTCTAGTGTATGTGGCTGGCACCTTAGCCACTTGAGCTACAGGCACCGAGTCATTGTCTTGAGATCCCTAACTTAATTACATAAACAAAGACCCTTTTCTCCAATAAGGTTGCAGTCACAGGTTCTGGGGTTGGAATATGGACATACTCCTGTCTAGCAGAAAGAATGGGGAGTTGAGGTTAGATTCAAAAGAGGTTATAGCTTTGATTTGTTTGTTTTGTTCTCAAAATGCATTTATAGGTCAAACTGATAGAGTTTGGTGGTAACAAATCAGATATGGGGCTCCTGGTAGGGGAAGGAGCTGAAGGATGATGCTCAGGTTTCCGGCGAGTGACAGGGAGACGGTACTGCCCTTAACGCTCTTTTCCTAGATGCTAGCATGGCACCCCTTGTTTTATTCTGGATTCTGCTCAAATGTCACATCCTCAGCGAGGCCTTCCTCATCCATATTGTATAAAATGATACCCCCAGCCTTCATTTATTCAATCTACTTCTATTAGTTACAATTAGATTTGGCTGGCAGAAACAGAAACCCAAAAACAGCCCTTGGGTAAGTAAACACAGTGGAATTTTGTTTTTCTCTCAAATTTTAGAAATCTGAAAGAGTCTATGGGGCTGATATGGGCACTTTGGTGAGAGGGACACAGGCTCCATCTATTTGATTCAGTTGTTTTGTTTTGTGCCGCTGCCATTCCCAAAGTTATCTCATAATCCAAGATAGTTGCAGGATCTGCAGCCGGCCTGTTTGTCTGTGAGCAGGAAGGCACAAGGAGGCATGACAAGGAGCAGGGAAAACCACACACCAGCCGTGTCGTCAGGGAGCCTCCCTGACGCCTCCCACTTCCATCTCTTTGACCAGAGCTTGGTCCCATCTAGCTGCAGGGGAGACTAGAAATGGAGTCTCTGTTCTGGAGGGCCTGCATTCAGCGCAAAATTGGATCATTGATTAACTTACTAGGACAAAAGGAACATGGATATTATGGGATACAGCTTGTTGGCAGGGCCTGGCTTTATTTTCCTCCTGGTGCCTGACCTAGTCTATAGTTCATTAGTGATTTGTTGTTGACTGTCTGCGTCTCCCATCAGAACGTGGACAGGGACTTTGTCTTGTTTCCCCCACACTCCCAGTGACCAGGAAAGTGCAGGCCAGATTAGGTGCTTCACAAGTGTCTGCTGCGTGAGTAAATGACAAGGCAGCAAATCAAGAAGGAAAAACTGATTGTGATGGGAGATCCTGAGTTTCAGGTGCCTGTGAGACAAAGAGGAGTTGATGCTCTTGCTCTCAGGGAGTTGGAAGTGTGACTTGGAAGCTTATGAGAGAGAAAGGGACTGAAGCTCTTGACAAGATTGATTCTTTGGGACGTGCACATTGGGACAGAGCTACGGAAGACAGTGAGAAAGGAGGCCTACCCGCCAGCCTCATGAATCAAGCCAGATGCCTGTACTTGCACCCCAGTGGGAGCTGCCACTGTGTCCACTCCCCATTCACAGCCCCTCTGGGCTTGCAGCTCTGCCTCCCCACTTGAGAATGCCTTGTATAAAGGGACTCTGCAGAGCCAGGGCCACTTGCCATGCTTTACAAATCTAAGCAAGCCATGACTTAGTCCCCTGGGGAAAGGTTCCTCAATGTAAGTCCTTGGACCTATCTATGCCTGAAATTCACAGTGAAAGAAGAGAAATAAGGACAATATGGAAGAATGAACATTTCACCTTTTTGCAACAACAGGGTGGGCTGGAGACACACTGTGTTAGCTTGGGTCCCAGTTCTTCTGTTCAGTAACAGTGTGACCTTGAAAAAGTTACTTATGACACAGTTTTCAGTTTTGTTTTGTTTTTTTTTTTTTTAGGCAGAATCTTCATCTGTCACTCAGGTTAGAGTACTGTGGCATCATCATAGGTCACAGTAACCTCAAACTCCTGGGCCCAAGCAATCCTTCTGCTCTAGCCTCTCAAGTAGCTGGGACTACAGGCACCTCCATGCTGCCCAGCTTATTTTTCTATTCTTAGTGGAGACAGTTTTTGCTCTTGCTCAGGCTGGTCTCAAACTCCTTAGCTCAAGCAAGCCACCTGTGTTGGCCTCCCAGAGTGCTAGGATTTTTTTTTTTTTTTTTTTGAGACAGAGTCTCACTTTGTCCCTTTCAGTAGAATGCCCTGGCATGGTAGTTTGGAGTAACCTCAAACTCTTGGGCTCAAGTGATTGATTCTCTTTCCTCAGCCTCGGCCTACAGGTCCCTGCCATAACACCCAGCTATTTTTAGAGATGGAGTCTCCCTCTTGCTCAGGGCTCTTGATCAGTCTGGTCTTGAACTCCTGAGCTCAGGCAATCCACCCACCTTGGCCTCCCAGAGTGCTAGGATTATAAGCATGAGTCACCTGTGTCCTGCCATTTTTCACTTTTTTAAGGGTAAAACAGGTTAATATAAATATTATATTAATATAAGTTATATAAATAATAAAGAATTTAGACCAATATCTGGTATATACTAAGTTCTACCTAAGCACTCGCTATTTTTATTTATAAAGGCAAATGTATTTAGTTTAAAAAGTGACCATAGGGCTCGGCGCCTGTGGCTCAACGGGCTAAGGCGCCAGCCACGTACACCTGAGCTGGCGGGTTCAAATCCAGCCTGGGCCTGCCAAACAACAATGGTGGCTGCAACCAAAAAATGGCTGGGCGTTGTGGCGGGCGCCTGTAGTCCCAGCTACTTGGGAGGCAGAGGCAGGAAAACTCGCTTGAGCCCAGGAATTGGAGGTTGCTGTGAGCTGTGATGCCACGGCACTCTATCCAGGGTGACAGCCTGAGGCTCTGTCTCAAAAAAAAAAAAAAAGTGACCGTAGGCTCGGCGCCTGTGGCTCAACGGGCTAAGGCGCCAGCCACATACACCTGAGCTGGCGGGTTCGAATCCAGCCCAGGTCCACCAAACAACAATGACGGTTGCAACCAAAAAAAGGCCGGGCGTTGTGGCAAGTGCCTGTAGTCCCAGCGACTTGGGAGGCAGAGGCAGAAGACTCGCTTGAGCCCAGGAATTGGAGGTTGCTGTGAGCTGTCATGCCACAGCATTCTATCCAGGGTGACAGCTTGAGGCTCTGTCTCAAAAAATATATATATATAAAAAAAGTGACCATAACTACCCTCAATGAATCCCCAACAATAAATCAAAAAAAAAAAAAAAAAATGACCATATCGGCCAGGTGTGGTGGCTCACACCTGTAATCCCAGCACTCTGGGAAGCCGTGGAAATGGACTGCCTGAGCTCATGGGTTTGAGACCAGCCTAAGCAAGACAAGACCCCCATCTCTAAAAATAGCCAGGCATTGTGGAGGGCACGTGTAGTGCCAGCTACTCGGAAGGCTGAGGCAAGAGAATTGCTTGAGCCCAAGAATTTGAGGTTGTTGTGAGCTGTGATGCCACCGCCCGCTACTGAGGGTGACAAAGTGAAACTCTGTCTCAAAATAAATAAGTAAATAAAGTAAAATATCTTTTCCTTTGATAAGTTATGGGGATAGGAGATGAATATTATAATAAAAAAAATCCTTCCTTGGCAAAGTAAAAAGTCTGCACATAATTTTTGTTTATATGTTTAATTTACTGGTCTGTGAAATTCCCAGCCTAAGGAGCCTGCCTAGGTGTTGACATGGACTCTCTGTGTGAGAATTTCCCAGTTTATCTTGGACCTAATTCTAAGGGCAGGATTAAGGACCTTTTACTGGTCCTGTGAAGGCTGTTGTGGGTGGCAGATCTGTCCCAGGGAACTCAGGGTAACTAGTGAAATGGTTTGAGATTGCTCTGGTCCAACTAGATACAGGCTTCCTTTGGGGAAGGAGGTGGCCTGAGATAAATAGCTTGTTTGAAACCTGGGTAGGGCTTAGCTTTAGTTAACTCTTTCTCCTCCAGGCCTCAGTTCTTCTTCTTCTTTTTTTTTTTTTAAGACAGTCTGGCTATGTTGCCCTGGGTAGAGTTCTGTGGCGTCACAGCGCACAGCAACTTCAAACTCCTGGGCTTAAGCGATTCTCCTGCCTTAGCCTTCCAAGTAGCTGGGACCACAGGTGCCCACCACAACGCTCAACTATTTTTTGGTTGTAGTTGTCAACTGTTGTTCGGCAGGCCCTGGCTGGATTCGAAACTGCCAGCTCTGGTGTATGTGGCTGGTGCCTTAGCCGCTAAGCTACAGGTGCCAAGTCTTTTTTTTTCTGAGAGAGAGTTTCACTCTGTTGCGCTGGGTAATATAGCATACCCTGGCGTGATAGCTCACAGCAGCCTCAAACTCCTGGGCTCAAGCGATCCTTCTGCCTCAGCCTCCTGAGTTGCGGGGACTATAGGGGTATACCATGACACCTGTCCAGGTGTCGTTTTTCCATTTTTTATTAGAGATAGAGTCTCACTCTTGCTCACACTGGTCTCGAACCCCTGAGCTCAAGTGATCCACCTGCCTCAGCCTCCCAGAGTGCTAGGATGACAGGCATGAGCCATTTCACCCCTGCCCAGGCCACAGTTCTTCCTGCACAGGAGGCTTGACTGGATCAGGGGCAACTGACAAGGATGGAAGGTCTAGAAAGTGAGAGCCTGGTACTGGTCTCTCCTCAGCTCCCCCGAGGGACTGTCATCTCCAAATATCTCCAAAGGGGAGTAGAAGCCCCTGTAGGGGCCAAGGGAAAATTCCCCTTTGCCTTCTGAAGTTTTGCTGAAAAATCAACTGACAAAAGGCAGGTTAACAACAAATAAGCCATACAAATTTATTAACATCCATAAGAGCAACACAGAGTGATTATTCCAACTCTTCATTGAGGTCCAGAAGCTTATCTAACCTCCTTTCGGAGAGGGGGAGATAGGAAATGTAGGTAATTCTGGGGGAAGGATGAATGGATCAGAGAAAGGAGAATAATTGGTCAATGGTTCTCTTTAGAAAGCAAATGAGCCTGGGAGAAAGATACTGTTTTGTCTAAGGTCCTTTCAGGTATGGTTACATTCTTTAGTCTTCTTTTCTGCACTAGATATGAGATGACTGGGAGGGGGAAGGACAATCAGTTGTTCTCCTGGGGTTAGTCGGGGTGGGGGTGGGGGTCCTTCTAGTGGGTCTTTATGTACATAGGGGAAAGGTCTCTTCTAGTGTTTGTTGATCTTTAAGGGTCTTTAATTCAAAATACTCATACCAGGGAGCCAAGAATGTTTTGGAGTGAAACATCTTGCTTTTGGCTCGGCGCCTGTAGTTAGGGTGCCAGCCACATACACCAGAGCTGGCAGGTTCAAATCCAGCCGGGCCTGCCAAACAACAACTACAACCTAAAAATAGCCGGGCCTTGTGGCAGGCACCTGTAGTCCCAGTTACTTGGGAGGCTGAGGCAAGAGAATTGCTTCTTAAGCCCAAGAGTTTGAGGTTGCTGTGAGCTATAATGCCACAGCACTCTACCCAGGGCGACAGCTTGAGACTCTGTCTCAAACTCAAAAAAGAAAAAAAAAGAAATCTTGCTTTCTTTCACCTCTTTGGGACAGAAGCTGAGAAAGGCAGCCTTAGGGAGGCTGGGCGATGTGGCTCACGCCTGTAATCCCAGCACTCTGGAAAGCTGAGGCGGGTGGATTGCTTGAGCTCAAGGGTTTGAGACCAGCCTGAGCAAAAAAAAAAAAAAAAAAAAAAAAGTGAAACTCTCTCTTTACTAAAAATAGAAAAACTAAGGCAAGTGAATCTGTGGAGCTCAAGAGTTGGAGGTTGCAGTAAGCTATGATGCCACAGGACTCTATCCAGGGTGACAGTCTATCTCAAAAAAAAAAAAAAGAAAGAAAGAAAAAATGATAGCCTTAGGGGTCAGCCTTCTCTGAGCTGGGTGGATATGCAGGGTTGAGTGAGGGGAAGGCAGCCAGGAGCCTTATGATACCTAAAAGGACTGGGGCTTGGGCAAAGGAAGCTAAGAGGCATGTAGGGAACAATAATCAAGTGCAAGACTTAACTTTTTTTTTTTTTTTTTTTTGAGACAGAGCCTCAAGCTGTCACCCTGGGTAGAGTGCCATAGCATCACAGCTCACAGCAACCTCCAATTCCTGGGCTCAAGTGAGTCTCTTGCCTCCGCCTCCCAAGTAGCTGGGACTACAGGCGCCCGCCACAACGCCCGGCCATTTTTTTGGTTGCAGCTGTGTCATTGTTGTTTGACGGGCTTGGGCTGGATTCAAACCCGCCAGCTCAGGTGTATGTGGCTGGCGCCTTAGCCTGTTGAGCCAAGTGCAAGACTTAAATCTTGTCTTTCTTTATCCTCATCTCAGTCCTAATACCTGAAGCCTTACGTAGTAAATTCTAATAATGAGGAGCTAAAAACTTAGATGCTTTACGGGGCCAGTCAACAGATAAATATGTGAGTCAGTAGGGCTGAGTGGGGTCTAGGGCTGGCTGGAGCTCCCCTGCCCTATCTAAGGGGGACAGTGGCTGCCCAAACTAGCTGACACAGCCATGTGAACACTGGGCTCTGGGTCACTAGACCTCAGTTTCCAGAAACGTAGATTTTTTTGGTGGGGAGAGGAGACAGAGTCTCACTTTTTCCCCTTCAGTAGAGCAAACTCAAACTCTTGGACTCAAATGGTTCTCTTCCCTCAGCCTCCTGAGTAGCTGGGACTATAGGTGCCTGCCACAATACCCGGCTATTTTTAGAGATGGGGTGACAATCTTGCTCAGGCTCGTCTCAACCTGTGAGCTCAGGCAATTCACCCCCATTGGCCTCCCAGAGTGCTAGGATTATAGATGTGAGCCACCTTGCTGGGCCCAGAAATGTAGATTTTTTTTTTCATTTCAAAGTATTAAGAGGGGCAGTGCCCGTAGCTCAGTGCTGGCCACATACACTGGGGCTGGTGGTTTCAAACCCAGCTCAGGCCAGCTAAAACAACAATGACAACGGCAAAACAGCAACAAAAACATAGCTGGACATTGTGGGGGGTGCCTGTAGTCCCAGCTACGTGAGAGGCTGAAGCAAGAGAATCACTTAAGCCTAACAGTTTGAGGATGCTGTGAGCTGCGGTAAGGCCAAGGCACTCTACCCAAGGCAACAGCTTGAGACTGTGTCTCAAAAAAAAAAAAAAAAAAAAAAAATGAAGGGGGTGCAAATGTTTTTGGTTGCACGGTATGCTTTTACAGTGCTTGAGTATGGCCATTACCCAGATAGTGTTCATTGTACCTGTTAGGTAGGAGAAACCTAGATTTTTAAAGTGAAATTTCCTAATTTTTAAGTGTTGGTCCATATTTATAAAAACATCAAGTGGGCCCAATAAGATGTTGTAGCCTGGCAGTTGCCAGCTGTGCTGCTGGAGAGCAGGAGTTGTGGTAAACGAAAGAAGAAAGGAGAGGCTGAGAATGTGATTTTTCTTTTTACAACTCCAGCCACCCCAGGGTTTGTGTGTGTGGTTATCTCCTCACCAGTCTTTTCACACAGAGAGCAGAGCTGACTGCGGCTCTGATGGGAAAGTCAAATGAACTTCCACTCCATTGTGCTCCACATCTGGAGGTCCAAGAGAGGTGCAAAAAGATGACAGGCCCGGCTCGGCGCCTGTGGTTCAACGGGCTAAGGCACCAGCCACGTACACCTGACCTGGCAGGTTCGAATCCAGCCTGGGCCGCCAAACAACAACGACGGCTGCAACCAAAAAATGGCCGGGTGTTGTGGCGGGCGCCTGTAGTCCCAGCTACTTGGGAGGCGGAGGCAGGAGACTCGCTTGAGCCCAGAAATTGGAGGTTGCTGTGAGCTGTGATGCCAGAGCACTCTGTCCAGAGTGACAGCTTGAGGCTCTGTCTC
>CAUYRH010112551.1:0-22339 GCA_963574655.1 Perodicticus potto | reverse complement strand
GGAGTTCCTCAGTGTAAAGAAATAGATTCAGATATTTCTGTTCACTTTCCTCTGATTAAGAACAATGAGGAAGATCCCTATTCAGTTTTGTGACTAACATACTGAGGGTCCGGCTAACTTTTTTTGTTGTTGTTTTTTTTTGCAGTTTTTGGCCAGGGCTGGGTTTGAACCTGCCACCTCTGGTATATGGGGCTGGCGCCCTATTCCTTGAGCCACAGGTACCACCACCAGCTAAGTTTTTTTAAAGTTGAGATTAACATACATTGGGGGAGGAAGAAACTGAGAATGAGCAACAAAGTTTACTATGGAAATAAAAAAGTTCAATTTTTTTTTTTTTTTTTTGCAGTTTTTGACCGGGGCTGGGTTTGAAGCCGCCACCTACAGCATATGGGGCCGGTGCCCTACTCCTTTGAGCCACAGGCGCCACCCAAAAGTTCAACATTTTTAAATGTGGGTGGAGTACACATACATATCTGAATATTCATAGGAATGTGATACAAAGAGTAATCTAAGATTGTTTGAAAACACAAACTCATCGTTGCAAAATATGGAGTTGGTGGCTCCATAGTATTGTCTTCCTTTCCAAAAGCCTCCTTTCTAAAGCTTCTGATTTTATTTTCTTCTTTGTGTCACAAATTAAATTCTGTCTTCTTCATTTAACATCAGAAGTTGTTTTGCTTTCTCTTTGTCTTTACTTTGATGCACTGTCCAGAAAAAAAAAAAAAGAAAAATCAGGGATGTTCTCTTATCTTACAGACCTCGGTGCCATTAGTCACTTTCTATTCGCTGACCTAACTCTACTTCAATTCCTCTCTCCCACCAGTACGTCTTCCCCAACACCTTCTAGCTGCCTAGAAGGGCTGATATCTCATCTTTTTTTGTTGTTGTTGAGACAAACTTTCACTCTGTCACCCCGGGTAGAGGGCTGTGGCAATCTCAGACTCTTGGGTTCAAGAGATCCTCCTGCCTCAGCCTCCCAAGTAGGTGGGACTACAGGCACCAGCTACAACTTCCCAGCTAGTTTTTCTATTTTTCAGTAAAGAGGTCTCAGTCTTGTTCAGGCCAGTCTCAAACTCTAGAGCTCAAGTAATCCACCCACCTCAGGCTCCTAGAGTGTTAGGATTACAGGCATGAACCATCGTGTCTGGCCCCATGTACTCCTACTTTTAATGCAAAGAGTCACTGTGACCTTTGTGAGCCACACAAATTCTAATTCAGGCCATTCTCTTCTTGTCAAGGCATCAGAGGCAACACAGGTGGGACCCGGGACAACATGCCCTGGCATGCTGTCTCACTGTTTAATGCCGAATACCTTTTAAGTGATGACACTGTCTTAGCAAACACAGACATAAGCATAAACACAAACACGTGGACAGTTAGGGACAATTAGCGGATAATGTTCTAAAATAATTTAAAGGGGGAAGGGATGTGAAAGGGACTCTCATTTTCTTGCTAAAATTGGCAGCGTATGTGTTCTTAGATCTACGTTGGCCAGAAGTGATGCTGCTGCTGTTGTTGCTTATCTTTCTGACTCAAAATTCCAAGAATTTTATTCTGGGCAAGCTTTCTCAAGTCCTCTGAGGGCTGGAGGGCGCCGTGACTCCCTCCCTGCGGGCTTGCTTCACATGCTGATGTGGTGGCCTAACCGCTAACAGCACGTTCGTTTGACTCTGCATCGTGTGGGCATTCCATATTGAGATTGTAATTAAGAAAGCACAGGAAAAATCAAAGGGCAAAACGCATGAATGTTTGTCCTCTTCCACAGTCGTTTGCAAGGGATGGTCGCCAAGGGAAAAGCTAAAAGGATCTTTTCCAAGATGCTGCATGTTAAGTGATTACTTGGTTGTAACGACCTGATTCTACCCTTGTAGGCTCAAGGTCCAACTACATTTTCTGGCAAACTGGAGAATTAGGTAGATCTCTTGATGTTTTCATTCCATTACTCAGAGTGTTAGAGTGTGATGCATATGGGGTTCAACTGGTTAAATATAATGAGAGCTAAAACTACCAAAAGAGCCAGAAGGCTCTAGTTATGGGGCAGCCCCGATCTCTCCCTATAGACCTTCAGGAAGCCCGATCACATTACAAATGCCAATTTATTGCTTTGCAATATTCAGCAACTGATTTGGAAACTGAGAATCTTGAACTTTATAAGACAAGGTGATACCTCTATCTACCAAAGTTCCCTTCATTACCACTACCCTCCCCTCGCCACCAACATGGGGGTAAGGTGGAAATGCATTTAAAGAAAGACCCATTCTCTGCAACTGCATTTGCATTACAGTGTGAGTTTGTCCTTTGGGGAAGTCCGTAGAAAGATTTGATCCTTCTTTCTAAATACCTGGCAGAGGATATAAGCATATTCTATCACTTTTCTGCTTCTCTTTCCCTGTGCTTTTCCAAACCATCTTTACTTTCCAGAAACATTTTCATAAGTCATATTTGGCCCTCCCTTAGAAGGGAGTTGCACAAATGCTCTCTGACGTCAATCATGTCTCCAAGAGAAATAACCTGGGCTAATGGACAAGGTTAAGCACCAATTAAAATGGAAAATGCTGAGCACTGATGTTACTCTTCTTACATAGTTTTCCCAAGAGGCTGCATTCTGGATGAATAGGCAGGTGAGTTTTGCCACTGGTTCAGAATTCATCTTTCATCTCTTCTTATTTATTATGAAAGAAATTGTTTTATTAAAATGGGTATATATTTTCAGACACTGGTTAAAAATATGTAATATAAATGTTCTTTCAATGCGGATCAGTTGTGCACTGTTGTTTTTGACTGTCCTTTCTGGTAGATCAACAGAAACTTGATCTCTGTAAGTCTGGGTGAAGGATGTCATTGCATGTGACACAGAGTCAGTGATAACACTTACACAAGGGTGGCTGGTGATGAGGAGGCCTGGAAGAGCCAGTAGGGTGCAGAGAAGCCCCTTCTCCCAAAGCCTCAGTGACTGCAGGTCTTCCACGAACATAATTAGTGTCTACTGAGTTTCCTTAAGATCTGGCTATTTTCTTTACTATCTCAAACATGATCGTGTTCCTGTTCAGGCAGAAAGCAAACAGGGGTCCTTTTTACACGTGAGAATGCTGTTCAGAACGCCACCATTCTCAGTTTGTTCCTATTGTCTCCGGATTAAAATATACCCTTCAAAATTTGCATAGAGAGGTAGCTAGGCGTCCTAATGGGCAAAAAAGGAATTTTATTCACTAAAAGTCCCAGTTGCTTGCAATTTCAAGATGGCAACATACGGTTAAATTAGTCTTTGCTAGGGTTAAAAGCAGAACGAGAAAACTTGATGCCAGGATCCATGAAGAGCTCATCTGCTGTCATCACAGGTCACTCATTGCAAGTACCAGCAGGAGGGACGCCACCTGCCTGTCCCACCAAGTCGGGAAAAAATGGAAAGAATGGATTCTGCTGTTGTGTTTGACATATCACGCTGCACAAATGTCTAGTACCTCTTTAATCTCTATGCATCATTTACAGAACCTGAGGAATCTCTTTTTATGTGTTGCATCCTGAAAAACATTTTCCTATTAGGTTTGTTAGGAAAGCTCCACGTTTTAGGCTTCAAATAAATTTCTGTCTATAGTAAGCGGAGGACCAAAACTACCTGCTTCTGTGTCCTGACTGGCCCCATCTGTCCACACTTGGCAAGTCTGATGTGTTTCTGCGCGAGCGTACGGTGGGTTATCACACAGCGGAAGGAGGTGGGTGGAAGAGCTGCAGACAGATCCCAGAGCCGGCCAGGCAGAGTCTTGCCTTTTAGTTACAGGTCCGCTGCTTCTTTAGTTCTGTTCATTCTTTGAGGTTGTTCTTTTCTGAGTCTAGCAAGCAGAAACTATTTCTACAGTCTATTTAGGGCAGTTAGAATGTGAAATCAGACTCCCTTGAGAAGGAGTCAGACATAGTAGACAGTGTGAACTATAAGCCCCACCACAGGCTTAGACAGAAAAAGATCAAATATCTCTGACATATGGTGGGAGGATTTTCAGGTCCTGATATTAGAAGTGTTAGCAAGGAGGGGGGATGCCTCTTTCAGGAAAGGGGAAAAGACGTGAAAAATAGCTTTTCGGTTACACATAATTAGCCATATACGTTTCTGAGCTTCAGAATTTCCTTTGTTAAGTACATTAAAAATGGCATCATATTTGATTTAGCTCCACCAGAGAAAGGGAAAATAAAGTCAGAAATCGCATTTGGAGTTCTATTGTGCTTTAAAAAAATTCAAGGTGAATAACAATTTGAGGTAAATGAAAGTAAAACAAAGATCAGTCAGAGTAATGGCGTGGTGGAGGGCCGCCGTTTGTGGAAGCTGCATCCAGAAACGAGAGACTGGAATGTACATTACCGCCCTACTGGATACATTTCAGATTCTTTAAAAGCACACAGTCTCCATGTGATCCTTTATAATGACTCAGTGGCCCCAGTCAGGTACACTGAGAGTTAACACTAATAAAAATACTTCACTAGCACAGAAAGCCCACCCTGGTTTATTGTGTTAAGAAGACTTGTAGAGTTGAGGAGGGTGCGCAGATGTTTCTCTCTGATGCGTTGGATAAGAACCCAAGGCGGGTATCTCCAGTTGGTTTTGGTTTTTCCTTGTTGTTGTTTTGTCTCTTGGTTAGACTATTTTTGGAAGAAATATAAAGAAGGTCAGGACCTAAAATTTTTTCCAGTTTTCTTAAAATTCTTTACATGTATGGAAACACTAAGTTGTAACTACTAATCTGGAAAATTGTTTTTTAAAGTAAATAATTGAACATGAATAAACAGAAACCTAAAATATTTTTCTGAAACCAAATATTCCATTTTAATTTATAGGAGCTGATTCTGGCAGTGACTTGTTTGTCAAAGCAAGGTAAAGCCTTATGATAAGATGTTGTGGGTGAACTGTCTTTTTAAAATTAGGGCTGGTTTCTGATGACAGTAGAGAAAATCTTTCCTCTTCTGTCCATTTGCACAGAAACCATAGTCTTTAATTAAAACAAGGGTTACCAATGTTTTTTCACCTAAATTTGCCTATTGTCAGGAGACCCTGGTGATCTCGTGTCTTCTTTCCTCTAAAAATCACCTACAGTAGTAATGACATGGATCATTTTTGAACATAACACAAACTCAAGACAGTGAATGGACAGTTTTTGGGACTGACCCTTGCAGGGTCACAAGTTGGTATGGTGCTCAAGAGTGATATTCAAAAGATTTAATAGTCAATTCAGCAAAGGTTCTAACCAATCCGAATAGAAAATAAACCGTTAGTGTTAGAGGTTCCCTGATGTGACAAGCACGAACACGTGCATCTCTGAATTGATTGTGGCATGCGGGCTTCCTGAGCAGCCACACTCGCCAGGTGGTGGAGAGCTCTAGGTCATGGCCATTCACTAATCTGTGCAGCCTTCATTCCCTCATCAATGGAGTGGCCATGCAGGGTGTCAGCGTGTGTGCACTGCCCGTGACCCCTGGAGGTATCTTTCCAGAGATCTGTTTCTTCCTCTTCTACTTGTAGGGGGTTCATGAGTGATTCGGCACCCTGCTACCCCAGCGTGGTGTATAGACCAGCAACACCATAGCATTGCCCAGAGCTCCTGAGCAAGACAGACAGAATCTCAGCCCTTCCTGAGACCTCCTGAACCAGAATTTGTGTTTTCATGCAATCCCTGCATAATCACTGTGAGCAATGAGGTCTGAGAAGTGCTGGTCAGCAACTGCGTCCTGCTGGCCAGGTGGCATCAATGAGTTTCCTCAGTACCTCCTAGTCCAGACCATTGATGGGAAGCCCTGCAGAAATGTTTAAAAGATGCGCATGACCAGGCCCTTTTCCAGTTTAATCTGTCTGAGATGGGACTTAAACTATAATGGTATTTATAAAAATCTCACTCAGTGATTCTTTTGTGCAGCCTGAGTTAAGGATAACTGACATTTTTATTTGCTGTAATTGGAATAGGTATAATTTGTTTTCATCTGGGGCAAAAATAAGCAGAAGCACATAGAAAGTTTACCAATTTTTGCCTGTGGGCTTGATAGTCAAAGCTGACTTTAGGCTCCTCTGTTATCAGGCAAATTAAGTAACTAGTGCATTTTACTCCTTTGAACAACAGTGTATCTATAAATTGTGATTTTATGCTAATTTTTTAACGCAGAAAATTGTGAGACATGCATAAAGAATCCGATATTATTTTAGTTATTCTTGTAATATCAGGTAATAATATTTTCTTCTTGTATAAAGTACAGCTAGAATCCTATTTAAGCTTTTCCTCATTTGCCAAGCCAGAGTTCATTCATTCATTCATTTAATTTTTCATTCAATACACAGAGAGTGCCAAAAATGTATACTCATTTCACACAATACACGAGAAAATCCCATGAAGGTTATGTCGAACAGTTGGATGAAAATATTTCAGATTGTATATGAAGCCCGCACACTGTACCCCATGATGGCACTAATGCACACAGCTATGATTTAATAAAAAATAAAAATTAAAAAAAAGGGAGGAAAAAGATCTATGTTAAGATTGTAATACTCAAGTCACATTTGATTTCAGTAATTACAAGAGTTATAACAAATGTTATCAGTAAATAATGTTACAATTTTAACACAGACTTTTCTTCTTTTAAAATTGGCATATCCGGTGTACATCTGAATGTCCTATATGCCACTGGCAGCATAATTGGTAAGTAAGATCCCATTCAGCTTCTCAAGTTGGGTACTGGCTGTGCTATCTACCTCTCTCACAATAAAAACGTGAGCATCTTCTTTTTCCCTGAAGCTGAAAAAGTAGGTTTGGCTAAATATGGACCAAATGTCTTTCTTTAATAATAATATGATTTAATAGTATTAACAATATTAAAAGGCAATTCTTAAGTATCATCAATTTTGTCCAGTTTCCATAGGTATTTCTCTATCAGCGTCCTGAGATGCGAAGCATCAGATGACAAGACCCACCCCACCAATCTGTTGGTCACACGCTACAGCCCAGCTGCTGTACACGTGGTTGCCCATCGTCTAGATGGGGATAGAGGCAAAGAGGTTTTGGCCAATCCCAAGGAAGGAGTCACCAAAGAAACTTGTCAGAGGCAACCCACAAGTAACGTCTCACCCTTAACCCCACATGAAATTTCTAGGACTACGTATATTCTGTGTTCCTGTAAGTAGTGAGCCATTGTGCGTTTTCCCCACTAATGCCTAAATCATTGCAATTCATTCACTTATACCTGCATGCCTTCAATCAAAAACCTTTATTGAGTAACTGCTATGTGGCTTATAGTCCATGAAACTTTAGGGAAACAAAATAAATTACAAAATGTTTCCAGCTCTCATATTGTTTCTAGGCTAGAAGATGACATCTATTGAAACTTCAAATGTGTAACATTGTAATTAATCATTTTCTTGTTTCTCTTTCACCTGCTAGGCCAGGAACTCTTTGATGGCAAAGATAGTATCTTACTCATTTGTATATATCCCAAGGATATAGCAAAATTCCAGGCATATTATGTGCTCATTCACGAATAAAAGTATTCATGAATAAAGGTGTTAGTCCATGAATGATAGAAGAAAACTTCACACTCTCATTGTATGTTGTTGCTTCCCTATACTTTCTAAATAATGCATTGAAAAAAGAGGTGGGGATTCTAGATTTTTACTTATTGTTTGATTGATTAGTATCATCAGTGGCAGATTATTGTGCCAGAGTCTTACACATCACCAGAATCTCAAAATGATTCTTTTCCAGGAGAGTTCCAAGTTCTTTGAAATTCTCAGGGCCACTTTCTTCCATACACATTTAGAAGTCAATGTTGTCATTGTGTCACTGTAAGAATGTCAGAGCCACCCAGGATGACCTCTTGATGTCTGTGTGGACTGTGTACTTTAGAGGGTAATTCATGGTGATAAAATTCTCATAGGTAGACTGGGGAACCTGGCTATGTGTCTCTAATACAGTTCTACTTAATAATTAATTCAAGAAGAAAGGAAAGGGTGAATCAGTAACTCTGTCCCTCAGGAACACGTAGGCCTCTTTCTCGGATTCATAAGCTGACCCTGAAACTACCCCACCCTCCTCTGAAATGGCTGCATGATACACTTGGCCTCTCTTTCTTTACTTGTCCTTTGTTCATGTTTTTTCATTAAACAATGGTTTGCACAAAAGGTGTCAGGCCTCATTTTAGCTTCCATTTATTGAGAGCTTAGTTTTTTCTAGCCTCTGTAGCAAGTTGTACCTGTATAATCATACTTAATCCTTAAAATATCCTTAAGAGGTTGCAATGTGTGTGTGCTTAAGCTCTCATTTTTCAAACTGAAGAAAGAAAAGGCTCAGAGAATTGTTCTGAATCAACTGGCTTCTGCTAATTGATGGAACTAGAAATCAATTGGAGTCTTCTAATGCCAAAGTGGTTCTGTTACTCGCTGCCCCCGTAGACAAACTTTATCCAACTTTCTTGCGTGTGAAAGGAACACAATGGATTGGATCCCACCGAGGAAACTGTCACTTCAAGGTATTTGGTCTCGAAGTCTTGAAGACTTGATGCAAATCTTTCTTTTTCTTAATTTTGCAGAGGTAATTCGAGAATGACTATTAAGTTATTCTCTTTGTGGTATCAGGAAACTCGGTGTATTGTAGCTACTACACATGCTCACTAAATACAATCTGTTGAGTGAAAGGGCATGTGTCTGTGGAAGGGAACCTGTCTGAGAAGTCCGTTGGCATCCTTTGAGATATTCAGAGAGGGATAAATGTCGGTGGTGTGTAACAGAGCACACGCTGGACCCGGAGGCAGGGAATGTGGGCTCTGATCCCAGTTTCCTAACATACTCCTAGCTTTGCTATCTAGAAACAAATCATTGATTCCCCTCTCTTTTGCCTCAATGAGAATGGAATTAGAAAATGAGTACGAGCATGTTTTATAAATGTTAAAAAAAGCTGTGGATTAATGTTTTAGGAGTGTCATCGTATGGGAAGTTCTCTACATGTACGATGTGCTGGGTTCATGTGAAGCACTCCAGGTGCTGACAGCTGGAAACGTGGGGGTGGGAGGGTAAGAGTTGCCCTCCACCTCCTTTTCCTTCACCCCCTAGAGCCAACCGACCCAAATTCTGGTCAGCTTTGCATCCTAAATGCCTCTATCCATTCAGCCCTCTCCATCTCTACCCTAGTACCTAATTCTGTCTGTCAGCATCTTACTCACTATAGCCAGAGTGAACTTTTGCTAAAGCAAAACTCCTTGACTGACTCTTCTTGATTTTTCAATGCTTCCTCACCATCCTCAGGATATTTCAAAATCACACACCTGCTGGCCCCACCACGCCCCACCACCAACCAACCCAAGCTCCACGGCACATTCTCCCTTTGGTCCTTGAAGGAAAAGGCATGATTTGTCCTACAAAAGGGGCTTAGGTCTGTGGTTCTTCTGCCCTGGAATGCTTTTATTGCCCATCTTCATGAGTTAATTCTTATTTATTCTTGAGATCCCAGTTCAATTTCCTCCTCCACCTCCAGGATGCCCTGTCTGCCATGGGGAAGCCGTTCCTGTGCTTTGCTCTTCGTGACCACACTCTCCTTGTTCTGTACTTGTATCTAGGTGTGACACTCTTTTGAACTGGCATTTATTTCACCTTGAGAAGCAGAATTGTGTTGGCTTTTTGGCTTATCTTTTATTTCCTTGAAAAGGGACTGATAATTGCTCAACTAAATTTTTGTCGGATAAATGAACGAATGCATAAATAAATTTAACAAATATAGGATCCTATTTCTAAAGAGTCTTCAGTTATGTTGATTAAACAAACTCATATACATAAGTAAAAATTCAGCCCTTTATACTAAAAAAAAGTATGGATAACATTTATTTAGCATTTATTATGTCTCAGCCATCATGCTAAGCATTTTGAAGGAATCTCATTTAATTCTTTCAACTAATCTTAGAGGCAGGTACTATTAGTTCCCAGTTGATCAATGACAATGGTTCAATGATTCGCCCAAAGTCACAGATGGTCAGAGATAGGGCCATGTTGGGTGTTCAGTGGTGGGATATTGAATCATTCACAAAATTGATAGAAGGCTAGAGAAGGAGGCTGGATGTATAACTAAGTTATTCTGGGAAGCAGAAGAACACAGCCAAATTCAGGCCACGGGAAAGATTAAAAATGTCACTCTGGCTTGGCTCTGCTGCCCTAGAACATTGTCCTGTGGCTGACCTCTCCGCTCTGCTGCCTTTGCTGTGAGTGATTTCTGTACTTGCAGTGTCCTCATGGTCCAGGTCCTAAATCCTGCAGAGAAGAACCTGGGTGGTTGATTCAAGGTGCTCGCTGCCAGTGACGGGGAGGAGTCTAGACACTTTCTCCTACCAAGACTACAGAAATGGGGCATTCCCCTGAGATTGGAAGGGAGGTCTACAATGGCCAGCTAAAACTTCATACATGTTCAGTATGTTGACACACCTCTGTTTCTTCACTTGTGCCAAGTGTCCACAGACATGTGCTTTTGCACTGCCAATGTGCAGGCACCCAGTCTGCTAAACCAGCCACACCTGGCTAATACCGCAGTCCAAGCAGCATTGCAGAGCCTGCTGCTGGTAACTTCAAAGGCCTCTGGCGCTAGAAGAAAATTGGGCAACCTAATTAAGAGCCAGCAAAGCCTGAGGTTAAGTGGCAAAGGTCTATTCTGCAGCAGCGTGGCACAGAGTGAAAAATAATGACTCGGAGCCAGATGGTTCTTGTGCATCCCTTCCTGAAGCTGTGCCCCGCTTTCATGCGGGCCTCCTGCGTGGCAGGTCACAGCAGGGAAATAGCCTGTTGAGCTGGAGTAATCAAGAGCTGCCTTCATGGCAGAATAGGGGCTTGATAATAAGGCAGCATTACAAAAGCAAAGAGGACCCCGAATAAAAGTTCTAGAGGCAGTTGGGTCCAATTTTGTCTCAAGAGATTCTTACGCAGGCCAATTTAATCCCCCTGAAGAGCAAAAATATTTTCTATGACAAGGAAAATAGAGGAGGCTCTGACCCTCAAGAAGCTTCTGCATAGATGTGTTAAAACTTGACAGGGAACAAACCAGCTTAAAATAGTAATCAGTGACCCCCTCAGGAATAGAAGCATACTTTGGAAATTCGGACAGTCTCTCATAAGGCAGTTTCCCGACACCAGAGATAAAATGAACTGGTTCCCAGCAAAGGCTGTTTGTCCTTGCTTTCTTATTTGGGAAAGGGAAATTATCCTCTTCTCCTCAAACATTTGGCCTCTCAGAAAAGCACAGAAAATAGACCCCTACCACTTCAGATCAAGAAAATAACAGAAATAGAAAATTGTTTACCAATGTGACCTTCATTGTACTTTGAACATTTCCTGACTTTCTTGCTTGTCTTTGGCAACTGGTTAAGTGAAGACCTTGATTATAGGCAGCCTGCTCTACTGGGGAATGCTGGCATTGCTCAAGCTTGAACTTCCTTGAATATGCTTTTTTACTTTGTAATTACATCTCCGCTTTTCCCTCCTCTGGCTGCTTCATCAGCCTGGTGTTTTCTACCATGTTGATCTACTATTCAACATGCCTACAGGACCCAGTTTAGTAGCTGGGAGGATGATACCCGGCCACATTAGTTAACATTTATATGATTTTCTTTTGTCTACCACTCTAAGAAGCAGTTGCCACTGTTATGTCTAATTTAGAAATGAAGAATGTGAGAAGCAGAGATTTAAGTGACTGGGTTTATGCAGTTTCCTGAAGCAACTTGACTCCGGTGGTGTGTGATGACACTGAAGGAATATTGAGGGAGTGTGTGTGGGTCTCCTGCCTTGTCACGTTCATGCTGGTTGAGAACATGCAACTTCTGGTTCGTGGTTCATGAGCCAATGCTTAATATGAGAAATTACTCCTCCCAGTCCAGCAACCCTAGTTCCGAGCCTGTCTGCGTGTAAGTGACAGTGTATGGAGTGAAAAATGTCCTCAGCTGGGAACAGGAGGCTCAGCCTTATTCCCAGCCCTTACTCACTATTGGTGTGAACTTGAGAAAACCAAACGACCCTGGTGGTTCACAATGTTCTCTTCTGTAAGGAAAGGTGAGGAAACTAACCCTGGTATCAGGAGAAGTGTCCAAACACAAAGCACCCAGAAGGTGAAGACAGAGAGCGAGGACCACCAGTGATGTGTGAAGAGTTCATGTTGGAAAACATTGAGGGTAGATAAGAGAAAACTGAAGGGAACATGATGACTACATGCAAATATTTGAAAGGAGAAAAGGGCTTGTAAGTTCTGCATGTTTCTTTAGAGGGGAAAGTGTATAACTAGTTGGTAGTAAAAGCACAAAAGCAGATTTTAGCTCAGTACAACAATTTTCTTTCTTTCTTTCTTTCTTTCTTTCTTTCTTTCTTTCTTTCTTTCTTTCTTTCTTTCTTTCTTTCTTTCTTTCTTCCCCCCCCCTCTCTCCCTCCCTCCCTCCCTCCCTCCCTCCCTTCTTTCTTATTTTTTTTTTTGGTAGGTTGGAGAGACAGAGTCTTACTTTGTCACCCTCGGTAAAGTGCTGTGGTGTCACAGCTCACAGCAACCTCCAACTCCTGGGCTTAGGAGATTCTCTTGCCTCAGCCTCCTGAGTAGCTGGGACTACAGGCGCCTGCCACAATGCCGGGCATTTCTTGTTGCAGTTTAGCCGGGGCTGGTTTTGAACCCACCACCCTTGGTATATGGGGCCAGTGCCCTACTCACTGAACCACAGGCACCACCCAGTACAATAATTTTCAAAAGATTAGGGCTATTGAGATGTGAGATTGAAGAGTCCTTTCTAATCCTGGAAATGACATGAACTTGACTATCTTTTAGAAATATTAAAAAAGAATGCAAATACTTTCTCCCGTTCTGAAATTTGTCTATATGCTTTAGTTGTTGTATCTTCAGCTATGCAAAGGCTTTTTAGTTTGATCATGTCCCATTCATGTATTTTTTGGTGTTGTTTCAATTGCCACGGGGATCTTCTTCGTAAAATCTTTTACCAGGCCAATGTTGTTAAGAGATTTTCCCATGCTTTCTTCTAGAATTTTTATGTCTTGAATTTAAATCTTTTATCTGAATAGAGTCAATTTTTGTAAGTGGTGAAAGGTGAAGGTTCAGTTTCAGTCTTCTACATGTGGCTAACCAGTCCTCCTGCACCATTTATTAAATAGGGATTCTTTTCCCTAATGTATGTTTTCATTTGGTTTATCAAAGATCAGATATGGATACATGGCTACCTACCCAGAAGAAAAAAAAATCATTTTGCCATAAGGATATTTGTGGCTCAATTCACATTTGCCAAGATGTGGAATCAACCCAAGTGCCCATCAACGCGTGATTAGATTAATAAACTGTGGAATACTACTTAGCCATAAAAAGATGGAGACTTTATGTCTTCTGTATTTACCTGGATGGAGTTGAAGAAGAGTCTTCTTAGTAAGGTATCATAATGGAAAAACATGTATTTAATGTATGCAATACTAATGAGACAAAAAGATAAACAAATATACCCCCACATAAGAGAAAAACACAATTTAATTCAAGTGGGGGGGGGACAGAAGAAGGAGGGGATTGCTAAGCACTCACCTAATGGGCACCATGTAGGGGTCTACAGCGCACCCCTGGGTAGAGGGCTCAACTACAACTTGAACTTTACCTTAGAAATGCAAAGAATGTAACCTAATCATTTCTACCCTCAAATTAATCTGAAATAATTATATGAAAAAATGTTGTATAAAATTAATTTTTAAAAAGATGAATTTCTACAATGGTTAAAACATTGAGCTAAATGGATAGTATTCAAGTATTCAACGGGGGTGATTTTTTCTTACTGGGGACACTTGGAGATGCTTGAAAACATTTTTAGTTGTCACAACTTAGGGGCCGGTGAGATAACACTGACATTTCTGGGTGAGGTTGGTGGGTGCTGTTGCTCAATATCCTACACGATAG
This sequence comes from Perodicticus potto, assembly GCA_963574655.1. Taxonomy (NCBI): domain Eukaryota; kingdom Metazoa; phylum Chordata; class Mammalia; order Primates; family Lorisidae; genus Perodicticus; species Perodicticus potto. The sequence goes on along the minus strand of CAUYRH010112551.1, from coordinate 8,411 downwards.
CCTCCACAACAAAGAACTTGAAGAATTCTCAGCCCAAACTATCAATGACACCAAGGTTGAAAAATCCTGAACTAGATAAACTCAAAAGTCACTTCAAAAATTGGATTCAATGATATGACATTTTCCACAAGGTTTTTACTGATGAAAATTTTAACGTTGCCTTTTACATCTAAACAATTTAAGAAATCTTTATTTAAATTTAACTGCCTTTGTCCACAGACACTAGTTCTGTCCCTATTTATAGTTGTTTAAAAGCACTCGATTAAATCTTTTTTTTTTGAGACAGAGCCTCAAGCTGTCACCCTGGATAGAGTGCTGTGGCATCACAGCTCACAGCAACCTCCAATTCCTGGGCTCAAGTGAGTCTCTTGCCCCCGCCTCCCAAGTAGCTGGGACTGCAGGCATCCGCCACAACGCCTGGCCATTTTTTGGTTGCAGCCGTCATTGTTGTTTGGCGGGCCCGGGCTGGATTCGAACCCACCAGCTCAGGTGTACATGCCTGGAGCCGTAGCCCGCTGAGCCACAGGCGTGGAGCCAAAGTTGAGAACCGCTGTACTAGAGACTAAGATTGACACATAGAACTCAGGAGTCTTTGCCATTCACAATGTTTTTTTGTTTGTTTGTTTGTTTTTTGGGGTTTTTTTGTGTGGTTTTTGGCCAGGATTGGGTTTGAACCCGCCACCTCCGGCATATGGGGCTGGCACCCTACTCGTTTGAGCCACAGGCGCCACCGCACTCGATTAAATCTTGAACAGGTCCACAATAATAATGCTTGCACCGTCTTTAGTATTTTCTGACTTAAGTTCCTTTTAAGATAGTTTTGAAATCTATTGTTCAACTACATTTCATAGGTTTGCTTTTTGAAACAGGATCTTGCTCTATCACTAGGATTAGAGAGTGCCATGGCATTGTCATAGCTCACTGCAACCTCAAACACGGGGGCTCAAATGATTCTCCTGCCTCAGTTTCCTGAGTCGCTGGGACTACAGGCGCACACCACCTGTGCCTGATTAATTTTTCTATTTTTTGTAGCAAAAAGGTTTCACTCTTGCTCAGGCTGATCTCAAGCTGCTGAACTCAATCAACCCCTGGCCCCTACTTTGACTTCCCAAAGTGCTAGGATTAAAGGTGCGAGCTTGTGCACCTAGTCAGCTTTTTTTCTTTTCTCTTAAACAGTCTATGTCAGGGGTCCTCAAACTACGTTGCCACATGCGTTGGTGTGAATTGTATTTGTTCCCATTTTGTTTTTTACTTCAAAATAAGATAAGTGCAGTGTGCATAGGAATTTGTTCATAGTTTGTTTTTTTTTAAACTGTAGTCCGGCCCTCCAACGGTCTGAGGGACAGTGAATTGGCCCCCTGTTTAAAAAGTTTGAGGACGCCTGGTCTATCTACTTTTTCCTCCCCAGTGTCTGCATAGTTAACATGCATGTATTTCCCTCCAGCGTGCATCCTGTCCCAGTCATTCACTAAACTTCACACACTGTATGAAAGTGAAGAGGGGGTTTTGCACAGATGATTCTCAACCAGGAGTAGGAGACTCGGATCTGAGTCACTGGTATGACCTTGGGCAAGTCACTGATATTTATAAAGGGCAGCACAGGTCACACACACCTCAAGCCCCTTCCAGCACTAACATTTTATAGGAAGCAGGAAGAAAAAAACATTGAAAAACGTTTACAACACACAAAGAAGGGTGCGAGACACTTCATGTGTCTAATCTTTTAATCCGTATAACAAACCTGTGAGATTGCTGCATTGCACCCACCTTTAATTAATGAGGAAGCTGCCGAAAGGGATTATGCCAGTTGCCCTATAGCATGGAGCTAAACGGTGCTGAGCTTTGATCTAAAAGAAAGACAGTTCAAGCACTGTCTTTTTTAGAAAATCTTTCTTGATCCCATAGTCTGGCCTGAATTCCCCTTACGGTGTTGTTACAGCATTTAACGCATTAAATGGAAATTAACTCTTTATGGTCTGATAGTCCTGAGATTGCAATTTCCTCTGGGGTGGTGACCATGCATCATTCCTTTTTGTGTCTTCAGCACAAAAATAATGATTGGTACAGAGTAGGCATAGTAATTTTTTTGAACCGAACTAAACTCCTGAAGTCATTCTCCAAATTAATGTTGACTGAGATAAACATTCCTAATGCAATAGGCCATGCAACTAATACAGTCTTTTCTACATTTCCTTCTCCGAAGTCAATATTTGCCTTTTTAAAAACATGTGTTATTTAGTTGATTGTCCTCCCTTCTCCTAGATCAGCTTATTCTCCATTTACTTTTCGTATGCTCTTCTTCATGTTCAATGTTGCTGGCTGGTGTTCCTCACCGCCCTCCCCACCCCCATAGTTACTTTCATATCCTTTAAACAGACAGGCAACCTTACTCCCATTGGAACTGGAAGGCAAATTTGGCTTCCAGAAGCCCCTTCCCTACCAGGTATCTTTTGCCTGTCAGTATCTTCATTGCTGCATCTGTTAGCTTTCCTTCCTAAATTTCTCTTGGTGCTTAAAAATCTTCGAGAAAACGAGCTAAATGCAAGATCTAGTTACTCAGTTTAAACTAGACCTGGGCCTGCCGGTTAACTGCAGAGATGTCTCTGTGGACTGAGACAGCTTCCTTTCCAGGCCTTTCTTCTCCATTTAAAGATAAGAGTTTCACATAAAGAAAAACTGACCTTCAAGCCCAAGAAAGTGACCTAGATGTTGCTGCACACACCAGCTGAAAGATCATCTTGCTGTTTTCCTGAATTTCAAACTATAAAAGCACCATTCTGTGGATTACCTTTCTACATGGTATTTTAAGTAGCATTCACTGAACCAAAAAAATAAATCTGATAGACTTTTATAAAAGGAGAAAATAAGACCCAAGGTATCTGTAATCCAGTCACCAAGAGGGTCTTTATTCCCAGGATTCTGCCTGTTGAAAAGTATCTTTGTCAACCTTTCTAGGTGGGTTGCAATGAGCTTAATTAATTTCATAAAGAAATGCTCAACCTCTGACCAGAAACAAAATAACTTCCTGGGGCTCTTGTTTGTCACTAATCCAAATTTTAATAAATCAGAAAAAGGGATATTTTGCCATTGTAAAATACATAGTTCAAGGGTGAAATCATGCCCTCATACTCACATAGATAATAAACAATCCCAGGAATCTGGAAACCTACTTATCTCTGGAAACGGACAGCAAGGGATTTCGACTCTACTTCTTGTGTCTAATTGAGCAATAACTTGACTGAAGACTGACTGAGCTCTGGAGTTCCTTGTTAATGACGGAACGTAAGAGCCCCACGGTGCAGGAGGCCATGACATTGTAAGGGGGAATAAAGCATCCAATGGCGAGTTAGATTAAATACCCCCAGCTTCCTTTTTGCTGTAGAATTTGGTGAGGCCCAAATGCTAGGCGTAAATCTGTCAATCTTAGCTAAAGCCAAACTGAACTGGGATGAGTATACAATTACTTTTACCTATTGTTGTAATTTTCCCCAAGGCTACAGTGTATATGCTTGAGCAATCATAATGGAACCCAACTCCCTGGCACTGCCGGCAACAACACAGCTGCAGGAATATTCAATTACTGATAAGACACATTAGCTGTTTTTAAAAGTGCTGATTCACCCTCTGTGATAACTACTTTGGCTCATCTTAATATTTTGGAATATACTTAACATGATATTTCAGTTCCTTTAAATATGTTTTTACCATGTTTTTTGTCTAAGACATTTGTCCTTTTTGATAAAACAACTAATATTTTATTATCAAGTTGCTAATTTCTATTTATGGCCTGTAGTAATAATAGTCCTACCAAATAATAGAAAATGCTTTAATCAAAGAAAGAGTCACCCTAAATACAACACACACTTTTTTTCCTCCTCTTTTTTTTTTTTTTTTTAGTAAGTCATTTGTACATAGATCATATATACATTTATGCCATTATGGGATTCAAACAGACTTTTTGTGAATTTTTTTTTTTTTTTTTTGCTTTTTTGATAAGATCTTTGATCAGTGTTTGACTCGGTATCACTTTAGTTTAGAAAAGTCAAGAGTTCAACTCTGCTTTTACAGTGAATGATGCATTTTTTTTTTGTATCAACTTGAAAGAGTCAAAACAAAACATGGTGACAAATGGCAGATTTGTAAAAATTAGTTCATATGTAGGAAATAGACGTACTTCTGTCCTCATTTATTTAGGCTTAGTGTTCAAACTGATCAAAAATGAAAAAGAATGTGATAAGGGGTATGCCAAAGCTTGACTGTCCCTGCAGACATGATGTCCTCCTAAGGCCTCTTACCAGTTACAACATCAAGTCATTATTAGCACGACTCTCACTGCCCACCTGGAGCACTCTGGGAAATGGAGCACCACCTACCTGCTCAGCAATGTAGGTGGAATCCACGCTCAGCTTTATTCACCCTGCAGACCCCATATGCTATTGTTCTATTTTTAACTGGATCATTGTTTTGAAATATTCAGCCACGTGATCACAGGCCATATGTGAAGTAGAGATAGAATTTATTATTCCATTTGTCAGTCCCTATATTTAAAGGGTTTATAGCATGTTCGGAATTTCTGGCAACAGCCTCTTGTATAATTAGTTGCTCCATCCTTCAGAGCTAATGGGATGAGTTTGAGCCTAGAGTGAGGTTGTTTATGAGAAATATGTCCTCTCCTGGTGCTCCATCAGAAGCTGTCCCTTTCATCAGGGTAATTGTCAGGGTAATTTTTGTCAGGTCTTTCATAAAAAGAGAAAATATTAAGAGAGAATGGCAGAACCAAGCAGAGCCTAATCAGTTTAGGGTATATTGAATACATTTCTCTCATTTTTATTGCTGGGAGGAGGGAGATAGGCGAGAGGCCAGTGAGGATAAGGACTTAAATATAGTTTTAGCCATATTTCTATTTATAATGTTCGATAAATTAATACCAGTAATATGATAATTGGGAATTTTACATAATGACGTGAACTATGAGTTTTCTAATCCTATTTTGTGAGACAAAGTTCGATTTTGAATGAGCACCCTTGGGGATCTTTTGTTTTTTTCCAAAACAGACTTACCTCATTCTTAGAGGCCATTGTGTCTAGTAAAGTTGAAACGATCTTATGAAGCTGATTGCTTAAATTAAACTCAAATTCTTCTTTACACATCTCTTTTGTGATTCTTCTTTGATAGTCGATGTAATCAGAACTTCAAAGCGGAGCCCAAGGAAGAAAGAAAATTATCTAGGAATGTGTACACTGTAAACCAGAGAAGTCATCAGACATCAGTCAATTAAGTTTGAGATACAAAATAGAGAGGTCAAAATTGCTTCCTTCTGTGGTTGGTCCTAAACTAAACACAAATCTCTCTCTAACAACATCAGACTGTTTGAAAATGTTACTGGAAAGTCTCAGTTATAAAGGGAAGGTTTTGCTTTTGCATTCCCAGCTGAGCCCTCGTCCCGCTTTTGCATTTCAACCCTTGCAGCGGCTCCGTTCCGTTTCCTCAACTCCTCCTTGCTTAAGAGCTATGTGATATCTGAGTTTCCCCCTTCTATCTTCCCTCTGGGGAGATAAAACTCTTGTTTTCTTCTCAGTGAGTTTCTGGTTTCCGTCAAAGAACCCATCACATCTGACTGTACCTTGGGGGCTGCAAATCTGGAGCTCTCATCTCATCTCTCTGTGCCCTCTTGAGCATAGACTCTTCCTGTGCCCTGGCCCCTGCTCAAACGTGGTTCTGAAAGCGCTGTTACCTTCTACCCGAGGCAGGACACAGCCAGAAGCCAAGAACCCCTGCACAGAGCTGTGCCGTGCTACTGAGCACCAGCTCCCTTCACACTGACAGGTGCAGCATGAAACCTCAGCTGAGACCCCTTTGACCATGGCCGGTGCTCCCTGAAGTTCCTTCTCTGCTGCAAATGACTCTGTCGACCCCGTCTCTTGGGGCCGCCATATGTGGGGCTGTGCGGACCTGTCTGTGGTGGCTATACCTGTCCACAGTTCTTTGTTTATAAGATGTGTCCCTCAGGGAAATACAGCATTTCTATTTCTCTGTCCTGGGGACTTACATTTGATATTTTCAGGGCCCCCAAGAAAGTCACTAGCCTCATGACTTCTTCCGCAGAACAGGCGTGGTGCCTATGTGCATTCTTCCTGCTGCACAGATTCTGAGTTGTAGCCACCAACCTTTATGATACATACTTTGCATTTTTCTTGAGACCACTGCAAGTAAAAATGTGCTCTGCGAACTGATTCTCATCGCCAGCTGGGTATCACTATTTGATAATCTCCTGAGAAGCTTATACAAGTATGGAAACCAGCACACTGCATCTTCCTTCCACAACATTTTGCTATTAAAAACTGATCAGTTGAACTGATCAGTTTTTAAAAAAGAGGCAGAGTAGGCCTCTGTTATCCCCAGTTTGCTTTCTGTGGTTTCAGTTACCTGTAGCCAACTGCATTCCAAAAATATAAAATGGAGGTGGCCAGAAATACTCAATTCGTAAAACTCTGGTAAGAGTTCTGAGGAGCGCGACAAAATCTCGCTAGCACCATTCTGCTCCATCCCTTCCCACACACACTCATCCTACCTCGGAAGTGGGACCATCCGAGGCTTCTGGCATCCCCTGGAGGTCTTAAAACATATCCCTTGCTGATAAACGGTGACTATTATACTTGACTTACATTCTGACACAAGCTCCATATATTAGAAATTGGTAATGGTTGTGGGACCAGCAGTTTGTGTAGTTTGTGTAGCTGTTTTGGAAACTTTTCTGTAGGAGAAACTATCTCCTAGCTTAAAACTAATTTATCTTTTAAAGGAATTTGGTCCAGTACTCTCTCTTCCAGCATTTAGCTCTCCTTATCCCACCACATACTTTTCTGGCTTTTCAGGTACACAGGAATGACTTTACGGACATAAGGTCTTAGCTATGAAACTGTTGGTTGTCCTCAGAAAAATTCTCATTATGGCCCCCTGGAGGCATGAAACCATTGGAGGCTCTCAAAAAATTCTCATGATAATTCCCTTGAATTTTGAATGTAAATTTCATATTTTTAATGCTATTAAATTCTTTGAATGAGTTAAAAGATTAAAACTTAAGATTAGAGGGCAGGGCCTGTGGTTCAAAGGAGTAGGGCACTGGCCCCATATACTAGAGGTGGATTCAAACCCAACGCCAGCCAAAAACTGCAATTAAAAAAAAAAACTTAAGATTTGATATATAAAACAACTGGTAATATTAATAAGTCCATATGTTCCTTTTTCTCCTTTCTATTTTAAAAATGTTGTCATGTAATTGCTTAATTATAAATATCTTAAAACTCAGTATGGAATTGTAACCTTAATTTGAGTTTATTAATTGACCAAAATATATGATGTTTAGTATAATTGTGAGCATGTCATGATTTAAAAAACGCCTGTTAGGATTGACTCAAGATTAAGATAAATCCTTCTAACATCTAAAGTGATTAAAGGACAGGCAGACGTAATGGATTAGGACTATATTAAATATAAACTAGAATGTGCTTATATGTTTATGATGCTTTGAAGTCTCTGTATCTGCTCCTTGTAGTCAATACCTTGCCATCTCAAATTTTGTACCAAGATCTTAACACGGCTAAAATTTATATATGTCCAGGCAGGCATTCGGCCACATAAAAATTTATTATTCAGAACTAAGTAAATGAAAATGCAAAGAGAATTATTCTCCAGTTTATTTCTCTGTAAAATATAAAAGGCTGGCAATATATTAAACATGACCGGGGGTTGTTGTTAAATCTATCATTTTTTTGCAAGTGCATCACTTTGTACTGCTAAGTCCGATCAGTGCCTCTGCCCTGCCGTTTGCATCTCTCGTTCTAAAAGGTGAAATGGGATCTATCCTCTGCTTGTCTCCTGCCCAACCTTTCTCTTTCTGCATTGCACAAGCCACTTAAGACACTGTCGGAGGATGATCCTTGAGACTAACGAGAGTTGCTCGCAGAAGTCGGTTAGTGTCGTCTTCAGCTGCCTAAGACCATGTCAAGTCTGACTTCAGGTGGACGCAAATGACCCCCTTTCTGCACTGTGCGCCTGACGTGGGCGATACTAACTATCGAGGCTGGAAGAAAGGCCACAGGACTTCATAGCTAACAGTAAGTGAAAAACTTTCCTGTCTCCTGCTCTCATTCATATTTTCACAGCCTTCACTATGTCAAGAAACCTTGAGGATTTTCAAAAACAAGACCACTGAGACATTCATTCAAGGCAATAAGAGTATAGAACATATGGTGAAACTTATCAAATGTAGAGTATCAATGTCTTTATATAGTGATTAAGAAAATGCTATGAGGGCTATCTCTCACAGTACGATCAAAATATTTCTGATTGTATATGAAGCACATTCTGCCCTATGATTGCACCAATGTACACAATTATGATTTAATAAA
>CAUYRH010112550.1:0-48318 GCA_963574655.1 Perodicticus potto | reverse complement strand
CAAGTCTTATTTTTTCAAAATGTGCAGGAGAAAAGAAAAGGGTTGGACAACCCTGTGAGATTTTTTTTTTTTTTGTAGAGACAGAGTCTCACTCTATCGCCCTCCGTAGAGAGCTGTGGAGTCACAGCTCACAGCAACCTCCAGCTCTTAGGCTTAAGCGATTCTCTTGCCTCAGCCTCCCAGGTAGCTGGGACTACAGGCGTCCGCCACAGCGCCCAGCTAATTTTTGATGCAGTTCGGCCGGGGCCGGGTTTGAACCCGCCACTCTCTATACGGGGCTGGCGCCCTACTCGCTGAGCCACAGGCGCCACCCAACCCTGTGAGATTTCAGGAGCATTTAACACCACTGACCTCGTTGAATGTCTCTGCTTCTTTGGTTTCTTTTTAAAACAACACTAAACAGACACTGGAAGCCAGTTTTTCTCTTATTTTTGACTATCGTTCAGTTTCTGTGGCTGATTCCTCTCTTCCTTCGAACAGAATTTAGATGACGGAATGGTTAATGGTCCTCAGAATTCTACCTGTGGAGTGTTCCCCTCTCCCTGTGCGGATGTTTTCTTGTCTGAGTCTGTAATTTCAACCACTCTCACCACCATCCCTATTCAGACAAACCAGCCCACCTGTCTCCCCGTCCCGGAGCTGCACTCTGCCTTGTGCCATCCCTGTGATCATCCCTACCCTGCTCTTCTGCAAGTACATGGATTCCTCTTCATGCTCCTGACTCTGCCTCCTCTCACCTTTTCACATCCTGCAGTGGATGTTAGCTGCTCATCGTTTAATGTTCCAGGTCTTCAATAACGGGATCCATATCCACCCAAACCACATTCCTGAGGAACCCGGTGAAGAAGGCATTTCTTTCCAACTAAGACCTTCCTCTCTGTCTCCACTACAACCGTTGTGGTGTGCATGGGTTTCTGCAAGCATCAGTTTTCTGGTCTCCCAGCACCAAACTCTCTCCCAACAGTCTAGTCTCCTACTGCTAGCAAATGTTTGTCCTTTTAAATTAACTCTGCTTTTAAGTCCTGCAATATCATTGACTGATTGATTGACTGTTTAAGAATTCCTTATGTCTGATGGTTCCCTTTTAAATATATTTTTTAGATTTTTTAAAAATCTCGTACTGATATGAGAACACAAGTGACTAGGTCACTCTGTTTGTGCTTGTTAAGTGAAGTCCAAGTTGTAGTTGAGCCCTTCACCCGGGAGATGTGCCGTGTACCCCTGCATTGTGACCGTTAGGTGAGATCTCGTCAATCCCTCCTCTGCCCCTCTTCCCCTACTCCCCCTATCCACCTGAGTTTAACTGTGTTTTTCTCTTCGATACTTTTTAAAAGATGTCTTTCTTAATTTCCTTCTGCACTAAAACTGATGCTATTACCAAGGTATTTACAAACACATTTTCACACTCTTCTCTCCTTCAGTATGAAGTTAGCTTAACTGAATTATTAGAAAAGGCTTTGCATTGTGAAGGCGCTTCCTGCCTTTGCACACCCTCCTCAAGTGCAAGCTTCTGCCACCTTATGACAAATCGAAGATAAAAAGTCTGAATATAAAACCGAATACATTAAGGGCTAATAATTTACATTATACAAATGTGTTTCCTCTTCACTGAGTTAGCGCTTAGTATTCATCTTGCCAAAATATGTGTCTCCAATTGTATAAATATTTGATAAAGTTTATCTGGGAAGTATTTATCATTCATAACTTGCCACTCACGAAGCCATCGGTGAAGGCCGAAAAGGAAGACGCTTCTGTGGGCTTATAGGATTCATTAGGAATCTGAGCTTTTAAGCAAATGAAATATAATATTGCACATTTTCTACAGGTACAGAAATTTCTCCTACCATGGAATTTTAAATATTAAACTTTTTATGCACAGAGTCTAAAATATTTTGATTGTGGATATTGCCATCATTTTTATACATTTCTGCTTACAAATAGATTTTAATCATCATTACCATTAAAAAATACCTTCTAAATTAAGAATTAACTATATTAAGCTTTATCTTGGGGAAAAAATATTTATACACCTAAATCTATGTATATATGTAGATACATATGTAACTGAAACATGTCAAACTAGGTTATAATTGCAAACTCAGCTCCCTTCTTGATACCAATGAAATATTTGATATAAATACTTTCTAAAATCCTGCTAGTTTTAACACTTTTCTAATTCTATTAGAATCTTCAAGGTACATTTGATGAGAAGGAATGAACTCTGACCATTTTAATATGGAGCAATGTAATTTTCAAAGATTCTTCTTGTCATTTAAATAATCTTATTTACCTTCCTCACATTCTTAAGTTCCTTTTTATCCACTGATCCAAGCATTGCATGATTTTATCACTGAACCTCCTATTTCATTTCTTGAAAATGTCAGGAAATACTAATAAATGGAAAGCTCCTGCTTTGTTCTTGGATTTCATTTGATATCACCTTGAATTTCTGAAACATAACCTTCAAAAGTGAATGCAATTTCACTCCTTAAAAGCATGATTATAAAATAGTGTCTATTAATGCTTTTTGAGAGAAATTAATGCATTTACATAGTGGATAAATATGTCACGAGGCCTGGGGAGATTCATCTGCTCTTTTATAAAGGAATATATATTAAATTAGGGTCCCCAAAATAAGACCTGAGTGAAGATACAATATTTAAACTCATGCTTCTTACAAAAAACAATTTCATTGTTATTGAAAGAAATTAAGTTTACTGAAATGCATAGTTACCATTTTTCTCCCTACTGATTTTTGTGATATAAGTTAACACAAATACCATAAGGTATAAATTTAAAATTATAAAACTCTTTGGTCATTACAGAGTCAAATCCCCAGAACACTACTGAATTCTATACACTCAAGCACAGTAAAATAACATGGTATCTACTTGCTAGTTATTCCTGTCTCTGCAGACTTCTAGGTTGTGACCACTGTGACTTGCATTTTTTTCATGTAGCGGGCTCCTTAAAAAAAAAAGAAAATTTTAAAAATTTTAATTAACTGCATTTATAAATTGACAAATGCATCTAAATGAACATAATAAGCAAGAATGGAATGTGTAGAGCTTAGTCGGATGCTTTTCCAACTGTTATCAAAATAATCCCTCAACATCGAACCCTCTAAACACTTGAGCGGGGGTCAAGTCCAAAGTGGGACATAGCGCCTGCCGTCTGACACTGTCTTAAAGCAGCACTTCAATATCTAGACGAAAATGCTTCCTATAAGGCTTTCCCTTCCTGCCTGTTTTATTTCAAATAACTAAAGAATAAATGGGAAATATATCTTCCCCTGTTTTGAAGATTATATTTTCTTCTCAAACATTTCATAATTTAGATTCATACAGGTCAGTGGTACCTTCCACTATAATTATTCTAAAGGAATCAAGTTTTATATTCTCACCAATTAAACACTGACTTGGTGATTCCCAGTGATCATTAAAACAAAGGGAAGGGCTTTAACACCCTCAGTTACCGTGTACGTGGACAGTCGCAGCTTAGTGCATTGCAGTTAAAATAACTGAGACAGCAAAAGCCATACACGTTCGGAATAATGAAATGTACTTTAGAAAAGTGACTTCTATGAGATTAATGCAGATATACATATTTATTTTGTGTTGTAGATTGCATTGTGTAATTTTACTACAAATGGTTGATACAGGTTGATACAGGAAATAAAAAAGAAAACGTATTGTAAAATTATTCATTTGAACATTCCATGTAAAGCTTTGATGTTTGTATCTATGAAACCCACAATTCTCTATATATTTACTAATATGTCAGCCAAGACTCCAGGGAGTCTCTGCTGCTCAGTAGAGAGGATCTCAGCCCAGGCCACAGTCAGGCAGGGCCTGCTGTGTTTGGGAGTCACAGTCATAAGGGGAAGTCTGTTCTCATTATTACTTAGTACAGTGCTTCAAAAATTTATAAAGGGGAGTGAAAAGGCCAAAATAATTTTAAGGTCTCCTTAAACAAGCCAGTTGTATGTAGTAAGACGTAGATACTAAAAACTCTTCATGAAATGATAGCTCCAAAGGGTATTTTAGAAAATAGAAACGATAGTGACAATCTATAAATAACAGGTAAAATGCTAAAGATTATGTTTATTTGATGCAATTCTTTATTTGTATAAAATGTACATTCTTAGAACCAATAAAGCTTAGCAAATAGTGTGTTTGGACTGAAGTCATTTTCCGATTACAAATGTGTTACAAAAGTGAGATAGAAATTATGGTTTTAACATGTCAAAAAATCTTCCTTCGACCTGTTGTTGTGTACAGAAGAAAAAAAAAATCCAGATGTCTTATCTTGGTATTCAAGTTAAAAAAGGATTTGCTGCCCCTAACTTGGCTCTTAGCAGGTTTTCCTATCGTGCCTACGGGCCAGACCGCCCGAGACTCTGTCTCTTCTCCGCCCGGCCCCACATCACCTTTGTTCACGCTGCTCCCTCCCCGACCGCCCGTCCGCTGGTTTCCTGTGTGTGTTTTCCCCACTCCCATCATTGTCCAGATAATGACCTTCCTCTTCCAGGAAGCCTTTCCCGACATTCATCTCAATTTTATATAATCTTTCTCCTATGAATTTTCACTTTTCTTTATCTCAACCATCACTTTCTTGTTTAAAAATTTGTTAAATTTCAGATTAATATGAGGGTACACGTGTGTAGCCTCTCACAGCCCTTTCTGACAGACTGTAGTTATTTATATTCTACCCTGCCAAACAGCTATGCTGTAACTTCTTCACAAGCTGCTTTACTCCCCGGCTATCTGTATTTCCCCTAAATTCAGGATAAAATATTTCAGACGACAAGTGCTTCGTACTTTTAAAATTTTGATGAGTATTACTCATGCATTAGGCTAGATAAAATTTTGTGGGTAACAGGATTCCTCCTAAAGCAATGCTAGATTTTGACGGGAAAATTCCTCAGTACGTCCTCTTGATGTGGAAGCGGAGGAGTACAGTGTGTCTGGGACTGGCAGAGGAGGGTCCCTGGGAAAGGGGAGACGTGGACAGCAAGGACAAGACAGGCTGTGGCCGCTCTGTAGCACTTTCCCCTGTGCACACGCTTCTATCCACAGAGTCTACAAAATATCTGCGTGAAGGTGTTGGCTGACTTCAGCATTGGGATTAGCAAAGGGACAGAATAATGGAAAACAGAGAAAGTCCCAGAAACTCGCAAGATTACTGGGCAGATTTTCTAAGCAAAGATCTTCGGGTAGTGTCTGATACGCAGCAAGCTTTGCACTTAGCTATTAGGCAAACCCTTTAATCAGTTTCATGCCAGGTCCCAGAGTCCAGATCCAACTCCGTGTAATTCAAATACCCAAGGTTGAGTGCTGATCACGATCATAGCTGAAAATAAGAAAACGGCCATTCTACAGTTGGATTAAATATCATTTAACACAGCCTAGATCCACAGATGAGGAAAAAGAAATCCATTATTTTAACTTATTTTTTATAAAATGGCAATAATGATTGTCTTTAATGTCTCAAAGCTGATTTTTTAATAACATAATACAAGTTCTCAAAAACAAAGCCCTCTTCTGAGCAGAAGGGTATTTTCTGCTATTGGTTTTATTGTAACAACTGAAATTATAAACCTAATATATATATTTTTCCAGTTTCTAACATAGCAATATATTTAAAAAAAATTATCGTATTCCTGTTTTCTGTAATCTCATTCCCATTCTGTTGAAAATAAATATTGCACGTCCACTTTCAGGCCGACTCACCACTTAACAGACTGAAGGAGCACACATGTGCCTAAATGGGGAAAAACAGGTCTTCATGTTCCATAGTATTTTAAAGACGAGCAGACTTGCTTTCGTCCCTTGCACACAGGTGGAGCTGGGCCTCGCATGGCAGGTGTAAGGCACACAAACCACCCCACTCCATCAGAGAAGAGGGACCCGGTTGGGAGACCCCCACACTTAGAAGCCCATTATCTTATTATTCTTTTGCAAGAGGCTGAATGACTGAATGAACGCACTTAGTCACCCACGCCATTGCATTTTTATGGCTAATATTAAAGGAACGAAAAGACTTTTGGTTATAATAGGGACCACTATACCAACCTTAATGGTACTCTTTTTCTAAACAAATTAAAATAATAAAGTTAAAAGAAAATTAAGTTTTAAAATGTTTTTTTTTCCCCATTGCTACCATTGTCCTTCCTGGTCCAGGGTACAATGGCCTGAGCCTCTGGGTTAGACTCATTGGAGGAGCCTGTTTACAGAAGCATTGTTGGAAGACTTTTGAAAGCTCCGTGCTTTGGGCTATAACTCTTGTTTTGTGACAATGTTGTTTTCCAGAATTTTAGTCAGCATTCGTAAAATATCGCCTGTTCATTCAATGCCTTACTTATATATGATGACACCAAAGATCCCCTTCCCTGTGCACCTCCCACAGTAGCCCTTTCCTTCCAGCACTTCTGTATCTTCCCTGGCCCACGCTCCATTTGTTCCCCGTGACCTGCCTCTGACATGCTACTCAGAAGTGGAAAGTACATATTAAAAGTCCTTAGGATCTAAGTTCCTACTTAAAACACGTCTCCCAGGGGCAAGGACCTTGTTCAGTTATGCTTTTAATCAGTGTTTATGACTCGGTGGACACCGTGATATTTAACAAGCGTGGCTGCAGCACTCGAGCTGTGACTGCACAGTAAACAGGCTCGATCTGATGCCAAGCGCTGCAACCACCGGCTTCACAGTTCAATTATATTTCAATGAGATTTTCTAATGCAAGTGGTTAAAAGTTCATTAACATTAACCTTTCCCATCCAGAGGCTGCAGTGGGCACTCTTGACAATACCTTTGTTTCAGATTTAGATTTCCAATTACTGAATAAATGAAAAATTCAGGGGATTTGAAATGTCAAGGATGATTTGAAATAGATATTGAATTGGCTAAGAACTTTAACTCGGTCTCATGGCTGATGTTGTCTCAGTGTTCTTGTGACATATTTACTAATATTCATTGACTATTTAATGCTGATACCCTGGGAGCTAATGAAACAGCAGGACTGCATGGCAAACAGCTTTGACGAACACCACCTCAAGCCAGAATCAGGGTAGAGAACATATTTAAATTGAATTACAGGTTCAAAAGAAATGGTAAAATAGCTATAGTCAGTTTGTCATTTTAGGGGAAATGACACTATCACCATCCTCAGCAAGTAACAATCCACTTCAGCTTGAAGGTCACCAGCAGCTTCAGAAAATTTATAAGGATTTGTTCTCATATCTTGCAGGCAGGCGTCCCACATATAAAAATCAGAGTTGGAGGGCTGATTGAGAAATTGGAGAAAGCAGGAGCCGGTCGCCGACATGGACTTGCAGTCTGGGAGGAGCAAAGATCATCTCTGCAGCAGGTGCTGCCGGCCACGGGAATTTTATAGCAGGGCTTTGACGTTACGGTATGAAGATCTTTCAGAAACCAGAAGGGCAACCAGAATTCCAGGTCTGAGACTAAGGCCTGCTCGTGACGGGCGCACATTGGGTCTGTGTAGGCTCCGGGATACAATGTGAATAAGCTCCACAGAAGAGCTTATTGTTGAGGGGTAGAAATCAAAGCAGATTTAAGCATCATCGGAGATGTGCTGTGATAGGTGTACACTCTTGTATGGAAGCCTGGAAGAGGGATGCAGCACCACTCGCGGGCCATGGAGGGCTTCTCATCAGTCCCGCAGAGGTCTCAAGTCTTTTGTACACTTTTGTACACTTGTGAAATCTTAATTAAATTTCAAACAACAAAATCAGTTTCTTCAGTTTCTTTCATGAAAGAATGATTTTGCCTTAAGCCCAGTAAGAAGAAGATGGAAACCCAGGCAGAGAGGATAGATCTCTGGAAAGCTTTCATTGTTGCCTTTGCAAATCCCGTAAACTCCGCAGGGAGGAGCATCCAGGGGTAGAGCTGCCGGGCTCGGGTGCTACTGGCCTGAGAAGGAAGCCCTGGGGATGTGGCGAGGACCCGAGCAGAGGGGTTTCTGCCTTTCTCGGCTTGAGGTCTCCTGTCTTTTCTTTATCCCTATATCATCCCACAGTTATCTTAAGAAATGAAACCTGAAAGTCTTACTCCTTTCAATATTCATACACATGGTTGCATGAATCAGTAAATTTTCCTTATTATTACAAACTATAACAACACTCAATAACAATACCTCTGAGGTATTTCTGAAACAGGAATGAAGTCCTAAGAGAGGTCCCCAGAAAGTTCATCCTTCCTATGACACAATTCCCATCATACAGGTTGTTTAATCTTCATGATGCATGTTAGGCGTGTATCATTATTCTCTTTTTATGGGTGAAAAAGTGATGATATATGGAGTCATGTATCATTCATTTATTCATTGAATGAATGAAGAGTTTCCATTTGCCAAGCACTAAAAACACATCTTGTGGCCAGGTGCAGTGACTCACGCCTGTAATCCTAGCACTCTGGGAGGCCGAGGCAAGGGGATCACTTGAGCTCAAGAGTTTGAGAGCAGCCTGAGCAAGAGTAAGACCCCATCTCTACTAATAATAGAAAAACTAGCCGGGTGTTGTGGCAGGTGCCTGAAGTCCCAGCTGCTCAGGAGGCTGAGGCAGGAGGATCTCTTGAGCTCAGGAGTGTGAGGTTGCTGTGAGCTGGGCTGATGCCATGGCACTCTCTGGACCATGGCACTCTCTGGGAGGCTACTCTCATAGCCTCTGTCTCAAAAAACTAAAATCAAAACCAAAGCCAAAACATCCAACAAACAAAAACACATCTTTTTATCAAAGACCTCATAGTCCTAGCAGGACAAACCCACGTGTTTACCACACCATCTCCTCTCCTGGGTACAGGAGAAGTCTGGCGTTCTCTGTCCCCATGTTCCAAGGCACTAGTCTGGGGCCATGTGACAGAAAGGTTGGTCAATATTGAGTGAATGTGATAAAAACCCTTTTCAGGCCTGGCCCTGGAAGAAAATATCCCCGTATGATCTTTCTGTCCTCTCCCTGACAAACTTCCAGGGCCCAGGTGTCATAGCTATGAAGAGGAGCCTTCTGGTCTGCGTTGAACTGTGACAGGAAGGAGAGATAAGCGTCCATTGTGTTGATTTGGGGTTTAGCTTGTTATCGTAGCACAGTCTACTCATGATTTCTCGTCTAATATAAGAAGATAAGAGCAAGATACTAACCAAATGATTACAGAAAACAAAACTGCTTTGCTCTGAACGGAAGTGACCAGGGAGACCTACAGGTGCCCTGAGCACAAACATCCACTCCCACCTGATTGTTCCCTACGAGAAGCATACCAGTGGTGTTGGGTTGGATCTGTGACTTGGTTTGGCCAATAAAACAGATGGAAGTAATGACAGATCAGTCCTGAGCCTCCACTGATGGGGTTTGTGTGTCTCCATTTACACTGTCACCCACTGTCCCTGTAAGAGCTGAAATGAACACGTCCTGGGTGACCCCCTGGTCCTGGGAGGAAGAGGGATGGCACAGGGAGAAGATTCATACCAGAAGGGCCACCTGAGATTAGCTGACCTCCAACTGACCTCCAGACAGAAAAAGCCCCAATGGCATCAGCAGAGCCCACCCTGATCAACAGGCCCCAACAAACCCTCAGACACTTGGGCTCAATAAACGTTCATCATTGCACACGCCTGAAATCTTATTGTTGTTACACAGCACTGTTATGGTAGTAACTGACTGATACATCTCCTCGGGGGGAAGGTGACATTTAAGTGGACACCTAACGAATAAAAAGGAGCTGTCTATGTGGGCAGCTGATAGGAAAATTCTAGGATAAAGAACAACTCAAAAAGACACTAAAGCATGCAGGTGACATTTCCTACTTCCAATAAAGTCTAAAGAACTAAATGATGGCCACTATGCCTGAGCCTAATGAGGATGAAAAAAGGGGTGGCCCAGGAATACAGTAAAGGGATCAGACTTTGTAGGCCCTCGTAAGAAATTAATTTTTTAAATTTACAAGGGCCGATAGAAATTTCAGATTTTCTATTGAAGGCTAGTTCAGAGATGGGAAATGAGTTGGAAGAGAAGACAGAAATACTTGACTTGAAAATGGTGTAAACAGTAATCACATCATCTTTACTTAGCTTTACGTGCTATATGTACATATAAATGGCTTTCAGGGTGCAATGGACACCAGAGGCCCTGCAGCATTGCTAGCTTGTATACCTGGGCCTTCTACGAGGAACGACAGATTATAGAAGGGGGCCTGGGAAGCCCTAACCAATTTCACTGAACGCCCCTAATCTCTCGGCCTTCATTGTAGCCCAACAGTGTGTATAAGTTCTCTTACTCAATAGTATCTTTATAGCACCACTACACTCTTCTCTTGCACCACCCCGTAGAACCGTGTACCCATCAGCGTGTACAGTGTACACAGAGTGTACAGGAATAGTGAGGAGTCATAACCTGGCGATCACAACTGAATGTCACAGGCATCTCACTGTGGCTGTCTGGGTGCTCACTGCATTTTGTCACTCCTGAAACAATCGTCTGTTTCCTCCTGGGTCTCTATGAGTCTAATATTACCTACTGTCAATAAAGTCTAGAAATGACATTCTAAAACATTTTCATTACACCTTTTTGACTTAAAGGGACAAGGATGAGGAAAAAGAGAACAAATATTTAATGAGTATTGTTTTTCTACATATTATCTTCAATGATTAGAGATAATTTCTGTCTCAGGCTGGTTTTCCCACAGGAGGCTCTGCCTGAGACAAAGATTTGAAGATTCAGAATTCCTTTGGAAGGTAACACAGGGAACACCATTGTAAAGGAATGACCAGGGAGGGAAGGAACACGGTAAACGGTGTGCAGGGAAGCAGAGGCCACTCTGGGCAGCTGAGGCTGGATCCTGGTGGACTCTGGGAAGGACCACGGTAAACCGTGTACAGGGAAGCAGAGGCCACTCTGGGCAGCTGAGGCTGGATCCTAGTGGACTCTGGGAAGGACCACGGTAAACCGTGTACAGGGAAGCAGAGGCCACTCTGGGCAGCTGAGGCTGGATCCTGGTGGACTCTGGGAAGGAACACCGTAAACCACGTACAGGGAAGCAGTGTCCTCTGGGCAGCTGAGGCTGGATCCCGCTGCAGGACTCGGAAGGCAGAGTGGAACATGCCTCCAGGCACCCCCGGGGAGGGTGAGAACATAGGAATAAGGTGTCAGTGAGGCAGGTGGCACCTGGGGCCACCAACCCTCTGAGCTTCCAGGCTGCCTGAACACCAGCTGAAAGGATATTTTGGGGAGGTTGAGACAGTGCTTGCATTTAGATGCCAAGGGAGTACCAAGGTCAGAGGGACGTGGAGGAGCCTCAACTGCTCCAGAAACTACTCATCTAATCTTCATTAATTGTTACCATTTCAGACCCGCAATTCCCTGCCAGTTTGGTGTAAAGACTCCTCATCGTGCTCTACTCTAACCCTTGTCTTTTTCCTCTGAGCCCTAATCGCAATTGTTCATTGTCAATTTGCTTCTTTTCCTGTACATTTTCTACATGTGTCATTACCCTGTGAGTACAGTGAAGTCCAGAACTGGGTTTATTTTGTTTAACAATGTCTAGCACAAAGTAGGACACGCCTGATATTTGTTCAATCAATAAATGAAAGACACTGGGTGGGTCGTGCCATCTTCATTAATGGGCGGGAGTGCTGAGGCCATCGCTGGTGAAGGGATGAAGGGAGGTCCATCCAGGGCGGCCTGACATAAACGCCACAGCCTTTGCCTCGCAGTGATGAGGACACCGTGCTACTTTTTTCCTTCCTGACTCACAACACTCTATTATTTCCTATTTCCTACATCAGTAAATCTGAACTCCTCGCCCTGACATTCTGATCCTCCTCTAATCTGGCTAGCTAGATTAGTTTTACGTCTTTAAGAAACACGTTCATGGGATGAAGGACATGTTGTTTAAAGTCACACGTGAAAATGACTTGCCGATTGCTATGGTCAACAATGAGCGAGCAGGGTGACGCCGGTCTGCAGAGCCCCCGCCAGGAGGCTGCGTGAGTGTGAGTGTGAGTGTGACTTCTAGAGCAGCCAGGGTGGGTGTGAGTGATGGGAAGCGATCACACCGGCTACAGATCACCAATCCAGGGGAGGCTATACAGCCACCCTGTGCTCCTGTCACTGCTCTTTGCCCTCTGTGGCAACCCTTAGCCAGGGGCTCCATTCTCTCTCAAGATTCTGGAACAAAGAGAAGGTGAAACAGAGACTGGCCACATGTGGACAACAGATGATGAGAGTAAAATCTTTGTTGTAGAGTAAGCAGCAGATTGAGGGTTTGTTTGTTACATAGTGTAGCAAATCCTGCCTCAGAGGATGTGGGTAATGGTGTCTTTCTCATCCTGGGAAAGTTTACAAACTAAAATTGAGATTTTTTTTTTTTTTTTGAGACAGAGTCTCACTTTGTCACCCTTGGTAGCACAGCTCACAGCAACTTCTAGCTCTTGGGCTAAGGCGATTCTCTTGCCTCAGCCTCCCAAACAGCTGGGACTACAGGTCTACAGGTGCCCGCCACAACAGATCTTGAAGAAAACCAATCTCCACAAAGAATTTTGAATTTAATGTAGGGGGAAAAGATCTGTAAATGAGATTTAATGTGTTTATAATATTTAAAAGAATTTGACATGTTAGGCCCTAGGGCTTATAATTCCAAATTAAATGAGAAATGAATTGTTGAATTGTGATTTTTAGTTGAAATGTGCAGGAGAGGGTGACTTACTTGGTTAACAATAGGACTGTGATGCTTCAGAGAATTGGAAATTATTACACTTTGTACGTATTAATTGAATTTGTCAGAGTTGTTTTAGTCACTGGGTAGGCTTTGCTTGTTATATCAAGCTGGGAAATGTTTAATAAATAAAATATAACGTAGTTGATGACTAAAAGAAACGAAAACATTTTAAAAGATATAACGGTTCATAAAAAAGTTTAAAGTGATCATTAAAACTTAACCATATTTATAAATGGAATAATTATTTTGCATGTTCCACTTTTAAAAGTACTGAAAAACTAAATTTAAGGTAAACATGCTAACTTTCAGAAAGTGAAATTTAATATTATACATATCCATAAATAGCCTTTACTCTGCACAAAAGCCATCCTAGAATGCTAAAAACTTATGCAAAAATTCACTAGGAAATAGTATTATTTCCTGTTTTATAGATGAGAAGATGGAGGGCGATTCATTGAGAAGAGATTTAGTCCACATAAAGTGTCTAATAAGAGCACAGCACACAGCAGGTGCTCACACAGCAGGTGCTCACGGAACTAATCGTTAAAAGGCACACAACAAATCCCTTTTGTTTTATTATTAATTTACTTCCTTTTCTTTATCTCCTTCAAAAAAGAATTTGAGGACATATAACAAAAGGTAGATGTAAACTAGTTTACAGTAAAAATAATCATAATCATAAAAAGGAGGAAAAAACAGAAAAGACCTTATTATAAAACAAGGGTACTGACTGTGACTTAGCTCTGACCATATCCTTTTGGTTCCTGGAAGAAAGGTAAAGGAGGAAAGACATGGCTTACAAATGTTCCACACCTGTTACAAGGAAGTGCATCCATTTTGGCACAAAATTCTTAAAGGTATTTTAACCTGTTGATTATATATCATGTAACTTAGAATACCTATAAATAAAATGTCTGCCACATCCTTTTCTGATTCAAGTTGCAGAAATAAATGGCAAGCATTTATATAAAAGAACAAATACTGATTGAGTTGAATGTGTGGTTCTGCCCACTATCATGTCCTTTTATGATAGTCTTTTATGTCCATCGAAGGGCAAACCTCAAAAAGAAACTAATATATGTTAATATCCACATTATGTATAATAACTGCCACATGTACGCACATACACAAATATCTTTGCACAGATCTATGAATTTGAATTATGTAATTCGTTAAGGGATTCCTACAGATTATACATTTAAGTTTGTTCTTACAATAGGCAGGTAGATATGTACCTAGTGAAAATCCTAAACGTCTCTTAATTTATGCCATGCTCGGATAACCCAGCCAATGAGTATGATCTGAGATATAAAATAACCTCCTTTCTCAATCCCCATAGACCGATCACTCTAAATAAAAATACCAAAGGAAATAAAATCTTGCTGTCTTTGAGTAAATGAGTACTAACAAATCTAAAAATTCAACTAAATGACTAGATTTGTCACCACAATATAAAAAGACAGCACCAATTTTACAAAACAAAGTAAATCGAGATTTGTTTTGGTCCTGAAGCATTGCACAATGGATAACGTAAACGATCTATTTCTTTAACCACGTATAACTTTCTTAAAATGGTGTCAGGAGACACTCCAGTCACTTTGTTGTTGACTACATGCGAGACTTTTCAAGATTAAATAAATCAAAACAAAGTAAAAGTGAAAATGGTTTTGAGGTAACAATCATAGACAATTTTACTGTCTTCTTTTCAGAATGTCCTGGCATCATACTAGAACTAAAAGCTTTAGGAAATTAAAGGCTGGACTCCATGCAGAGACTAGTGAACCCGGACCACGCCACCTTGCAACCTTTGCTTAATGATGGTGTAGATGGTATATAACATCAGAAATATAAATTCCGTCTGTGTAATAAACATCGCAGTTGATCCCAGGAGGGGAAAACACATCTGGATAATGGTTAGTCATAAAACTGCTCACCCTCTCCTAACTGCCATTGATTGAAAAGAAAAAAACAACATAAAAAGTTAATATGGATATTAAGTACATAGGATACTATCCCCAGGATACGGGCTGTAATTCATATGTCATCAGAAATACTCTTCTCAATAATAAATTCCCAAGTGCCGTAACTGAATATTCTATCAGAAATCATTTTCCATTTTTTTAAATCCACTTCTCTTCACACTTACTCTTGATTGCATTCTGCCATATGCACTGGGGTTCTCGAAAGTTGGTGGATGGCCTTTGTGTCAAGAATGAAAGAGTCAGCCTTCGATGGCCTCTTTTTGCTTTCCTCTTCCCAGTTAAATTACAACAAGGTTTGTTAAGAGTTTGGCTAAGGGAAAAAAAAATCCCCAAAATAAAAAGCTTAAAAATTGCTTTGTGGCTGGTGATGTTGGAACAACTATTCCACCAAATCATATCCCTGGAAATACCATTTTAGCTAAAGTATTATTAATAACAAGATGCCAGCAACAATGTTGCCAGTCACAAAAGCTGTCATGTTCGCTGTCATCTGCAGTGCCCAGCTCCAAAAGGGGTAGTAAGAACTGATGTACTTGACAACGTGTTTTATGTCGCTTGACAGTCAACTGATGGGCACGTGACTTGTCAAATGCTGTAGGTGAAAATATGTTCTGGGTTAGACACGGCGTGTGATTACCCATGAACAGAGAGGTAACATTATTCACTCTGTGGGCGGGCAGCCAAATGACACAAAAACGCACATAGATTTTTGCTTTTAAAATAAAAAGTAAATACATGGCTTTGTTGTTGACTACATGAAGTTCAAACTCACACAAAATAAAACACACTGCCTGCTCTTTGGATGCTTTTTATTTGAAATTGTAAATGAACTTACAAATCGAATTTAGAAATTATTGATATGAATATAGACTGTCTGAACTTTGTGCTGTATGGACACCTCATCAAGCAGTTAATACGTGTAAAATGAATTCTTTCCTTTAGCCTGTACAGCACAGGAGATGCCATTTCAAAATGATTGAGTACAAATATGCTCTGTGCACTAATCTGAAAGTAAATTAAGTCAATTGTTTTCTTGAATAGCCTATTCTGATAAAATAGTTAGGTTTTCTTTAATTTAATAAAACTAGAGAGTCTTCCAAAGAGGCTAGAATGCATTCCTTGCTCTCAGGACCTTTACTTCATAGAAACACTTACATATTCTACATATGAAAACAGCCTTGGAGCAGAGTTTTAGTTGTTAATGGATCCATCAGCAAATGCCAAGGAACATGAATTCATAAATGGATAACTGGCATTACAATGTTACCATTTTAATGACTTTCCTTTTCATTTAATATGGGAGATAAGAGAACAAAAATGGAAGTGTATTTTTCTAATGAAAATGACTTCTGCTAGAGTCTATTGAAGCAAAATTAACACCACAACACTCGGTTAATAGTATTTCTGCTTTAGCAGGGTGGGAGGGGGAGGTTATATTATTTACCCCAGCGACCCTGAAATACACTGGTGTTCTAACTTCTTAGCTACTTACATGTACAATCGATTTGACAGTATAGAGAGGAAGGAATTTGGTCTGGGCCTTTTGTCCATCATTTTGAAATCACAAGTACAATTTTATTTAGTATAATTAAAAGAACACCTTGAGCTATGGCTGGCACTGGTCAGAAGTCAGGGATGCTTACAGGTAACAGTGGGGAGGAAGCAGAAGGGGCTTTCAGTAAATGGTCCTGGGAAGACTGGATTCCCAAATGCACAAGAGCGAAACTGGATCCCTGCCTCTCACAACAATTAACTCAAGATGGAATAAAGACTTAAATATAAGTCCTGATACCACAAAAAGTTTAGAACAAATCTTGGGAAAATCTCTTCTGGACATTGGCATAGGCAAAGTGTTTATGACCAAGACCACAAAAGGAAACACAATGAAAACAAAGATAAATAAGTAATACTTAATTAAGCTAAAAAGTTTCTGCACAGCAAAATAAAGAACCAACAGAATAAATAACGTGTAGAATGGGAGTGTTTCAACAACTTAATTGCAAACTACACATTCAGGGAAGGACTAATCTAGAATCTACAAGGACCTTATGGAAATCAGCAAGAACAAAACAAATAACCCCATTAGACAGTGGGTAAAAGAAACAGACATTTTTAGAAAGAAGATATAATAATGGCCAGGAAACATACGAAAAATTCTCACCATCACTAATCATCAGGGAAATACAAAATAGAACCACAATGGGACACTACCTTCCCCTGGTTAGAAATTCCATTATTAAAATATCAAAAAACAACAGATGAGGGCACCGATGTGGTAAAAAGGGAACCATTACACACTGTCAGGAGGAAAGTAAATTGGTACAGGACCTATGGAAAGCAGGATGGACGTTCCTCAAAGAACTAAAGCAGACCCATCCCTGGATCCAGCAATCCCATTACTGGGTATCAGCCAAACGCAAAGAGGTTATTATGTCAAAAAGACACCTGCACCATTGCAAAGACATAGAATCGACCTAAGTGTGGATAAAGAAAATGTGGTCTGTATGAACCACGGAGTACTATTCAGCTACAAAAATAATTAATGTCTTTGGAAGAAACTGGAAGCCATTATCTCAAATGAAGTATCTCAGGCACAGAAAAACACATGTCACATGTACTTGCTTCTAAGTGGGGCTGAGTGTGGGTACACTGGGTCACACAGAATGTTTAACAGACATCGCAGACTCAGAAGGGAGGAAGGTGGGGAGGGACAAAGGATCAAAACTAGCTATCAGGTAAAACGTATACTATTCAGGGGACGGGCACATCGAAAGCCCTGCCAGCATTATTATGCAATTCATCCACATACCCAAAAACCACTTGTATGCCCTAAATCTGTTGAAATATAAAAGGGATCGGAGTGATGAAAGAGGGGGTGAATCTGTGAAAGGGCATCTCTAGAGAAGGTTCTGAAGGAACACACACGACGTGAAGCTCAGGCCCTCCCTCTGCCTTCTGGAACCTTCCCTGGACACATGGCTTTGCCCTCCCAGGCCTCAGGCATACAGCACTAGGCACTCGGATGAGACAAGATGTGCTAATTGTTAGAAAAACCAAGTAGCCATGCACTTAAGCCACATCCGCCAATTTCAGTTTTCATCAGTAATAAACCTAAATAGCAGATTTTAGTGACTCAGCCCTTGGTGAAGGTTTTGGCAAATCCAGGGCACATGGCTGTGGGCTTTTAGCCTCAGCTACTCAGGATCCTGACGTTGGGTTTGTTGTAGTTCACAGCAGTTTTATTACTGAGCAAGTGGTTGTGTAGAAGGGACTGTTCTATCATGAAGGTATTGGCCCTCCAGGCTTCACAGATGCAGGCCAGAGTTTGGCTCCTGGAGTCTTATCTTGGGCTTTGCGCTGGATGATCACCGAGCATTAGCCATGATTGTGTGATTCAGAGAACTCTCATCATGGTTCTCCCGCAGAAGAGCGGTGGATTTTATTAATAAACAAATGAAAAACAGTAGCAAGCTCTCACTATAAAGAGAATCTGCCCTCTCCTAGGTGGTATTGAAAAGGTAATAAGAAGTTATTGGAATGATGGCGCACCTAAAGGCTAAGAAGAGAAATAACAAAGCCTGTGTTGGCAACACGTGGCCTTTAAAAATTAAGTTAGTGTAGGGTGCCCAGGAGGAACTGCAATGCTGCAAAATGAAGCAAGCCACAGTTTTATTATTAGAACAGAAGCAGTGGGAATTTTTCTTTTTCAAAAAAGGGAAAACTGGCTGATTACGTTGGAGGAAAAAGAACATTCCTTTAGGAGAAATGCTGAAATTTTATAGCATATATTAGACTGCTGTGAAATAGAGAATGAAATCTTGAAGGCTGGGAGAAATATATATTAAAATAAAATAGACAGAGCCGGCTTGATCACTCTTGAAAAGAAAAGTGGAAAAATGAGAAATGTCTCAGCTGGTACCAGGTCAAAAAATGGTCCCTGGAACCTAAAAAAAATCTAAGTGAATGTCAGAGAGAGGATTTCATAAAGCAAATGTCTGGGAGGAAGCTCCAGTGGGGCCAGAAGGAGGGAGACTCTACACAGACGCGGCCTTCTACACCTGGATGAAGAGTCCAGAGCGACGACATGGGAGAATGATGTGCGAAGACTGAAGAGTCAACACAGGTGTCCAGAAAATTTAGACAGACTTAAGAAGAAGGCAGGAAGTCAAAAAAAATATTTAAAGCATTTTAGTGGGTTTCAAAGTGAGAAAATCATGCTAGGGGAAAACATAGGTATTGCCTTGCTCAAAGGGAACACACCAAATTGTTAAAATATTCTGAAAAATCCAGTATGATAAGACGTATCATGAGAGCCATATAGGAAAAGGCTGACAAAATAATAAACAAGGTTAAGTCCAGACTCGGGTTTGATACTGACGTCATTGGGAATTTCCTCCTGGACAGGATTATCCAACCCAGGAACTGGGGATGTATAAGATTTCTTTCCTTTTTTGTTTTTTGAACAGTAGAGTCTTTTGTAACACTGAGAACTTATTGATTTCTTGCCTCTCAAATGGGAGACCCCATGGGCCAACATTTGAGGAAACATGTTAGAAAAATATGTTTGGTTCTAAAAGCAACGAACAACCAAAAAATAAAAAATGTTACTAGGAAATAGTACTAATTTTACATTGGTAAAGAAAGAAAGAGGTCAATCATGAGAATAGTTTAAACCCTTAGGAACTCAGTTCAGACATCCTGAAATAGGGTTGCCAGATTCAGAAAATGAAAATCAAGGAAATCTGTGGTGGTTCGTTTCCTATGTCAATGTGTCTGGGTTGTGGTGCCCAGATATTTGGTCAAACCTTATTCTGGATGTTTCTACGAGGGTACCTTTAGAATAGACTACACTTTATACCAGTATACTCAGGGCAGTATGGCCCTGCATAATGAGAATGGGCCTAACCCCATCACTTGAAGGCATTAACAGAAAAAGACGGACCTCTTCCTAGAAAAAGGGAATTCTGCCAGCAGGTGGCCTTTGGAGTTAAACTGCAACTCCTTCTCTCTTGGTCTCCAGCCTGCCAGGCTACCCTGCAGATGTCAGACTCACCAGCCTCCAAAACCATGTGAGCCAACGTCTTAAAATAAATCTTTCTATCTCTGTCTGGAAAAACACACATCCTATTGGTTCCATTTCTCCTGAGGACCCTGACTAATACAGAAACTCAGTCAAATTCAAGTTTCAAATAAGCAAAGAATAATTTTTTTAGTATAACTGTGCCCTGAGTACTGCATGGGACAAACTTACACTCAAAAATTGTTTGTTGCTGATCTGAAATTCGATTTTAACCACGTGTCTTTTATTTCATATGGCAAGCCTACCCTGAAAGCTGTAGAACAACAGAGAGAAATAAAATACTGTTCCTATTTCACTTCCGTGGAAAACACAGCAGAAAGAAATCTGACTATTGAGGAAAGCGTGTTTCCTGAAAGAGCAGACAGACACTTACCCTCACCCCACCCTCCCTAGAGGCACACACTTCTGAAACACGGGTGGCTGCTTTAGGTCGGGAGTATGTTGAGGTTAACTCTTCAGGTGAGACCGAGGAGAATGACCCATGTTGTATGAGCATCAGTAGTTCCACAGCAACACACAGGGCAACGGCCACCAGGGCTCCAGGACCAAAGACGGCTACTCACCAGACTTTGCAGAAAACACGCCTTTGGATGATGGTTCAAAGGGGAAACTTTTGTTTTTAAGTTTTGGAAATACTGCACGGGAAAGCAAGGCATTCACTGCAAATGGACTCTGATGACTTGGGTGTTCATCACCACCGCAGGTTTCTAAACTTGGAAGAAATGTAAAATGATCTTCATAAGCAATATGTGTAGACGTCTATTCTCCCACATATCATAAGGCACCAAAATCAGCCTCAGGACGGGAGCGTTCTGCCAGACGCATTTAAACACCCAAGTCACAGATTCCAGACAATTAGTGACTGGCACAGCTCTTTCACACCTTGTCATATGTTACCCTCTGTGCAAACCTATTTTACTCTCCCTAATTGAACTTTCCCTTGGTTTTAAACACTATAAATCTGCCCCATTTTTCCACAGTATGAATTAACTTCTGGCAGGGGTGTCCAACCTTTTTTCTTCTCTCCACATTGGAAGAAGAGGCGCTGTCTTGGGCTATATATTAAATACACAAACACTAATGAAAGCTGATGATTAAAAAGCAGTCCAGGCATAATTTTTGCAATATCTGACACTACATTAAGAAAAACAGTCCTCAGTAATTAGCATGTGGCCCACAGGCACAGATTGGACACTTCTTAAGTTTTTTTCTAATGTCTGCTTCCTCCAATGAGAATATGTTAATATAACAACTCTGTTGGGAATGGGAATGTTTGTGTTTTACTTATTTTAGATTTTTGCTCGCTATGCTTTGGTTAGAGTTTTAGAGCTCTCCAGAGAACTACATATAAAAATGAGATTTATTGTAAAAAATTGATCCATGCACTCGCAGACGCTGAGAAGTTCCAGAATCTGCTGCGTGCAACCTGGAGACCCAGGAAAGCCGGTGGTGCAGTTAGAAAGCAAATCCCAGTGCACGCCGGCCAGCCCAGGAGCAGCAGGGCAGGAGAGGGCACACATCCCAGCTCCCGCCATTGGGCAGAACTGAGTTCAGCCGTCCTCCAGATCTGTTCCACTCGGGTCCTCAGAAGAGGACGGTCCCTGCCCAAGTGAGGGGGGGCCATCTGCTTTAGGAAGGGCCCACAGTGGGGGGGCTCCCATTTTAAATGCTAATCTATCCTGGGAACCCTCATAGACACAATCGGGAACGATGTTTAACCAGATACCTGAGCACCCCACGTCCTAGTCAAGTTGACATATAAAATTAGCCGTCACACCAAGTATCACCTTGGAGAGGGAGCAGGGTAGAGCATATAGTCTATCAAGACTGGTTGAATAAATGAATGTAATCTGGTCGTATTGCAGGTCTGAAACTCCATGGGACATGGTCTGAGATGACAGCTGGTCATAAATGAAGTGCCAGGGCTGGTTCAGAGTGTCGTGGAATTAGATCTACACGGTTCCTCCTCTCTGCCCTCAGCGAGCCCAGGAGGACCCAGGAGGAGGCAGGGGCTGATATCTGGGCAAAGGCTGCCCTAATAAATGCCCCCCAACTCCAGATGATGAAGGCCGTAATGTTTAAGGCCAGTGGCTTGAGACATAAAAATCCCAGTAAATGCAGAATACAAATGTGTTCGTACAATAACTGAGAAAATGCCATGAAGGCTATGTTAAACAGTTTGATGAAAATATTACAGATTGTATATGAAACCAGCACATTGTACCCTTGATTGCACTAATGTACACAGCTATGATTTAATAATTAAAAAAAAAATAATCTTATCATCCACATTCAAAAAAAAAAAAAAAAAAAAAACAAAAGCCCTAGGTAGTGTCTGTCACACTCTCATCTATTTTCCAAACACTCTGTCTTTGTGTCTCATCTCTAACTCCTGGTGGGAGTGGAGTGATGTACCAGGAATGAATTGTGGAGGGTAACCAGGCATGTGTGCAGCCTCGTCCTTCCTCCGTCTGTGCGTGGGACGCAGTTTCCTCTGGAGACACACTCTACATGCATCTGCTCCTTAATGCTGTAAGTGGGACAGGGGGGCTTCCCAAGAAAAGAGGGCCCAAGCCTTTCCATCCCGCTGAGCCTAGATGGAAAAGCATGCCCTCTTCTGGAGTATCCATGAACAGCACCAAGGTCACCACATCTCCCAGCTCTGTTCTCCATCCAGGCTTTAGAAATAATAAGCACGGTGCTTCATCTCCAAGGGCCTGACGGTGTTGTCACCATCTCAAATGGTTACAAAATTGTTCTGGAAAGTGGACGGTCTCTAAACTCCAATCAAACTTTCAACTACAACTCCTGTGGCATGAATCAAGCTGTCCTTTTCACAATTTATTCCTTTCTATTTTGTAAATGTTTATCAGCGTGATGACTGCACAGCAAATGTTTTGCTTCGTGTGAGTGATAGATGCCTTCCATGTGTCTGCCGGCCCCAAAAGCAACTTACAGCCAATGGGGGAAATGGACAAGCAAGCAACAGGATAAAACACAGCGACAGAAGCACCGCAGGGAAACCCTTCAAAGCGTGTCCAGAACTGAGAGGGCACAGGTCTTGTCCTCTGCCAAGGAGGGAGGAGGGACGTCAGGGCTTCTTCCATAAGGGTGGATGAATAACAACGGGACAACTACAACCAGAAGGAGAGAAGGATGTGGACAGGGCTGGAATTTTATTGGAACAAGTCCTTCATCACAGAGCAAGACGAACCCCTGGCAAAAATATCTAGTAATGGAAATTTACTTTTCAAATCCCCCACTCAAATATTGGCTTTCTGGCTTTTCCTCATTCCTTCCCAGGCATTCGAAGACCTTTTCTGTGTGATGTCTTCTAGTTTTTGAGGCCAATAATCTGAGAACACTTTCATGTTGAAGGGTTTTATGGCTTCACTGGAGTTACTCCTCAGAGACATTTGCATTTTAAAGAAAAGTCCAGTGGGAGTTCAAGCCTAACATAGAAGAATGATCTAGGCCAGAAATGTTGGGGAGGCCAATGCCGACGATAGAGCTTTTCATCCCAGGGAGCATCATCAGCACGACGGTGGCTGCAAAAGTAACCGAGGAAGCTGGGGCAAAGCTATGGACCTCCCAGAGAAAAGCTCAAGAATACTTTTGGCAAGTTCTTTGCCTAAATTTTCATTCCTACCTTAAATGGTAAACCTGTCTAAATACATCTAAAATGCTTCAAGTTAGTACCAAATGTGCATTTGCTTGATTTTAATTTTCTGAAGGTGCAAGAATGTTTAGGCTATGAATCTCATTTGATCTAATCTTCCTTTAATCTTATTTTTGTATTATGCTAAAATAAACAGTTAATTACATGTATTGCTTTTGGGCATGCAATAAATTCAACTGAATACAATGGCAGTTTCTAACTGATTGTTAGGACACTGTTTAACTACAATGCACAATATTAAACAAAATAATATTTTATAGACATAATATTTAGCAAATTTTCTAGTTTCCTATTAGAGACAATGAAAAATCACTTACCACTTGAGTCCCCTTGCACTAAAATCACACACACACATTATACACACACGTACTTGGTTTTGTTGTAGAAGTTAAAAAACAGTCCCTGTTAAAAAGAACTTAAGCAGTGAGGTGCGGGGAGGCTGGCCTGAATATACCTAACTAACGTCATGAGCAGATCTGGGTGGGAGCGTTGGAGTCAGTGCCCCCGACATTGTAGCAGGAGCATCGACTTACAGTTTTTAGTTATATCCATGTTATGTGCATTTCTTTGCATGTGTGTTTTTTATGTTAAAATTTTTTCAGAGTTAGGCAGAAGATGGAGCCTGGAGAGGTAAAACGAGGACACGGCCACTGTGTAGGCAGACGGCATGTAACAGCAGCTTTCAGAGTCCCATTTAGGGTTGTGTCCCAGCCTTGGCACTGACTGGCGATGTGATGCTGCATAAATTACTGAACCTCTCTCTGCTCCAGTAGCCTTACCTGCAAAATATGACCAGGAATTGGGTAAGGATGACAGAAAGAAGGGCTGGCTATAAAATGGCAAAGGGATGTAGGGGAAATGGGACTAGTGTTAAAGTGGAAGGAAAAAAAACCTGTATTAAGGAAGTTGAAGGAGAAACTGGAGATAATGGTAAAGCAACTGCCCAGAAACTGCAGGACTCACAAGGGAACAAACGGCCCTGAGGATGTGCAGGTGCGAGGAAGCTGGCCTGGTGTTGGAGTCGAGATTCCTGATACCCCAAGCACACCTCCACTGTCTCTTGCTTCTATTCACAATCCTAAAGTACTAGGGTATGGCTGAGTACATACAGGCAAGTGTACTGCAAGCAAAGTATGGGGTATGGTCGCTTCGCCTGCTCGACTACATATGCTAGGTGAAATGGAAAATACATATCTAAGATTACTCTTAATCCTAACCCAGCTTGAAAGTTTTGGGTCCAGTATAATGGTCTTAATCCAGTGAGCACGTAGCATCCTCCTGGTTCACAGCAGTGGTACAAGAATGGGGGTGTTACCCAGTGAGGCTGATGAAATGATAGACAAGCAAGAATTTTCCTTCTGGGAGGGTTTTTTTTTAGCATAAAATGAAGCCCAGGAATTGACAGCATTCTTCCTCTGCACACGTGTGAGGTCTGTAACTGCACAGCATGGATCCCACCCGCCTGGGGGGAAGCCAACACACGGGGAAGGGTGAAATCCTACAGCTGACTTCATTCTGAACTTCTAGTTATGCAAACCATCAATTTCCTCAGTAGATATGAGATCTCCTCCCCAGCCACCCAACACCACGGCTCCTTACTCTGCACTCAGGCCCCCACTTCTTTCACTCTTTTTACCATAAAGCACCTGAGGCTTGATTGATTTTCAGCCCTGGTTCACTGATACATATTTATACGCTGCATAACAAGAATGGTTTCCCAGCTCTTGAAGGAGAAAACTAACATGGAAAACAGTATCAAAAGAAGGGGCGGTTAAAAAGCAACAACAGTCACAGCAAAAGTGACAGCTGACAACTTCGTATGGAGGCAAGTGCGCAGACAGAATTCTATTATCATACTTTACAATCATGGATGATTATAAAATGGCCCTTGAGTCATCAGGAGAAGGTTAAATCATGTTCAGTGGCTTTCAGTATGAAGGCAGGAACGTGACTAATCATAATGATTTTTAGCAAACTGATTAATATTAGAACACTTAGATATTTGAAAGGCTAACATCCAGTTATCTTAGAACAAAATAATTTAAGTGTTACCTCTTGCTAATGTTAAGTGGATTATTTACATTAAGTAAAAGTGTAATATCACTGCCATAATGATAGACTTATTAGGAATTTAAATTTTATAAGAAGATAAAAAATAAAAACAGCAAAACTCTTCAATGAATACTTCTTATTATTCAGAAACTCGATCGGCTTTGTGTGTTTTTAGTGTCCATAAAATTAACTCTGGTTAATTTGAGGGAATATTACACATTCATAAATCTCTCTATATGAAAATAATAGCTTCTTTTCTAAGCAGATCACAAAGACAATTAGGCTACTGAGAATTTCTTAACTATTGAAAACTAAGCTGGGTTGAGGAAAACGAAACAAAAAGATGTCATAGTAAGGTTAACAAAACAAAGTTGAAGAAAATACAAATTTATGAAAATAAATTGAGGGTATGGATTTTTAGAATTGTTGTATTTTCCTGAGGAATTGTCTTCATCGTTATGAAATGACCCTCTTCATCCTTTGTATTATGTTTTGCCCTGAGATTATTTTTTCTTGATATTGATAATAATCATTCTAGCTTTTGTTTAAATCATTTAGCAAGATATATCTTTTCCATACTCTTATATTTAACCTTTTTCTGTCTTGGTATCTGAAGGACATTTATATATATACACACACACACGCACACACACACATATATATATACACACACATACATATATATACATTTTGTTGTTGTTGTTGGGGATTCATTGAGGGTACAAGAAACCAGTACTGATTGCATTTGTTAGGTAAAGTCCCTCTTACAATCGTGTTTTGCCCCCAAAAGGTGTGTCACACGTCAAGACCCCACACCCCTCACTCCTTCCCTCTCTCTGCTCTTCCTTTCCCCACCCCTCCCTCATTCTTTCTCTCTCTGCTCTCCCCTTCCCTCACCCCCACCGTGTCAATAATTGTCATTAATTGTCCTAATATCAAAATTGAGTACATGGGATTCATGCTTCCCCATTCTTGTGTTGCTTTACTAAGAATAATGTGTTCCACTTCCATCCAGGTTAATACAAACGCTGTGAAGTCTCCATTTTTTTTTAATGGCCAAATAGTATTCCATAGTGTACATATACCACAGCTTGTTAATCCATTCCTGGGTTGGTGGGCATTTAGGCTGTTTCCACGTTTTGGCGACTGTAAATTGAGCTGCAATAAACAGTCTAGTGCAAGTGTCCTTATGATAAAAGGATTTTTTTCCTTCTGGGGTAGGTGCCTAGTAATGGGAATGCAGGATCAAATGGGAGGTCTAGCTTGAGTTCTTTGAGAGTTCTCCATACTTCCTTCCAAAAAGGTTGTATCCAGTTTGCAGTCCCACCAGCAGTGTAAAAGTGTTCCCTTCTCTCCACATCCACGCCAGCCAGCATCTGCAGTTTTGAGGGGGCCTAACCTGTGAGCTGTTTGGGGTGTTTTTTGGCCTTTTTCAACGTATTTATTGATCTGACCTTACAAAGGAAACTTACAAAACTGTTAGAGCTATTTTTTTTACTCAGTTTGTAATGTTTTTCTGTCATTATTTGATACTTTAAGTTGTGGAACTTGTGGTATCCTAACCGAAGGTGGTACCTAAACCAAAGGAGATAGTTTTCTCAAAATGATCACTGATACAGTCGCATGTGGGTGTTTGAATTTTTATAAACACTCACACGTGAAGAATAATGAAGTCAAAATCTTCGAGTTCTGGGCAGAAGAGAAGTCACTATTTTTCCTTTTGTGGAAATAAACCATAGTCTGCTTTATTTGTATAAAAAAAGAAAAATTCAATTTGATGTTTTTTCTTCTCTGGAATTAGCATAGCACATGTGAGTAGGATGCCTGCCCTATTTAAGGCCTTTTTAAGGACGGTATTTTGATCTCTTAGGCTTAACAGGCAGCTTTTTTAAAGCTTGAGTGAGCAATAAAAGCGCTCTTTGCCTGCGGGGAGCCAGGAGTCTGAAGAGATGACGTGTCTTCACCTCAGAGGGATTCTGCCCAACCTGAAGGAAACCGCAGACTCTGAGATGATGTTACTGTGCTGAATTAGAGGCGACGTGTGTATGAGAAGAGGCTCCGCTAATCAAATCAGTAGCAGAAAATATTTACACATTTTAATATGCCCAGTGTTTTATATTTGTTTCTGACTGTGCCAATGCAGTCACAGAAGGTGTCTGCTCATCACAATAATCTGCTTGGGAAATTTATATATGTGTGTGTGTATGTGTTTGTTTATGTATTAGTAAACACACGCTCTGGAGGGCTCATGCAATTTTATTATCCCTCGTAAGGTTTAAATTCCTAAACCTTTTGGATCCAACAAGCTGATAGTTTTTGACTCCAAACTTCCAATCGCCTGTCCCTGCTGGAATATTCTTTCTGCTGCTCTGCGCCTCTGTTTTGCTTAGCTAGTCATCTCTTTGCATTAGCTAGTTTTTTTGCTTGCCTCCACTTTTGCTGAAAGAACACCTGGAATGTGGCCAAGCTCGATGATTCAGGGGACACAGGGAGAGATGCTCTCCGCACAAAATGGCCATCGCACTTCCTCTGGGAAGCCGCGGGTGGTTCATTTCAGTATGTGTCCAAGTTGTTATTGTCTTGCTTGTCAAATTTCAGATCATCTATACCTCGAGGTGAAAAAGCATTGAAATCCATGGAAAACGTCTTAGCTAAGAAGAGAAGGGGAAGCAGATTATACGCCAATTAAAGCAAAAGCACTACTTTTTAAACAGGGGGCAATTCACTGTCCTTCAGACTGTTGGAGGGCCAGACTGTAGTTTAAAAACAACAAACTATGGACAAATTCCTATGCACACTGCACATGTCTTATTTTGAAGTAAAAAACAAAATGGGAACAAATACAATTCACACCAACGCATCCAGCCTGTGGTCCGTAGTTTGAGGACCCCTGCAAGAATATCTAGTGAAATTTCTAGTGAAAAGCTACAGTATCTGACTAAAGGTGTTGCAAATATTGACAAGTCTTTTCAGCACAGCTCATTGGATAGTACATTACTCACCAATCTACTGATAGAAACATTGAATTTTTTTCCTAAAGATTTTTTTAAATCTTATTTTTTATTAGATCATAACCATGTACATTACTGCATTTATGGGGATGGGGTACAATGTGCCAACTCTATATACAATCTAGAATGTTCACAAGCAAACTGGTTAACATATAATTCACCCCCCTTATTCCATTTTTGTGTTTAGCCATTTATACTCTACTGTTAATATATTTGACATGTACGCTGGCCATATACACAGTAGGTGAAAAATAGGTCAATAGTAAGACTATTATAAGCTTCACTATGAATAATATGGCTTGTAATAGATTCACTTAATTGGGGAATAAAAGACCTCATCATCGTTATAGTCATCAAATTGCAAACTCAACCTAAAAGCTGTCACAGACATGATTGAGATGTGTTCCGTTTTATTGGCCGCTGATGTAGTAATCAGTTACGAGAAATGTGTCAATGTGGGTCCATTATTTGATTAGTCAGTAATTAAGCATCTGGTTAACAAGATGTGCAAGCTACTCTGTGCCCCCTTGTACACACAAATAAGACCCCAAAGAAACCATATAGTCGGATAAGTTTACCAAGGTTTTCGCTGGAAGCACTGATTCAATAAGAGCATTAACTCAAATTCCGAATCAAAATTTACTTTAAGAATTTTTCTTGAAAGGAAAGCCAGAAAGTGATCTTAGAAGAGAGGATGAGAATCTCTGTAAAGCGAACCTATAAAATTTAATTCTTAATGGTTCATAAAGGACTGTTGATTGTGATGAACTCTTTCCCAGTTTAATCAGAAACATCGTGCAAGCAGCAGATAGTAGAAACACCTGCTGTTTACACTGCCGGATAGCAATCATCACTTTGAATATTGCTTGCTTGCCCTCTGGGCCTTGTTTTCCTCATCTATGAAGTGGGAGAACTCATAAGCCTGTTCCATAGAATTAATGTGAGGACTAATTGAAGTAATGCTTATAAATTAAGTCAAGTGTCTTGGCCATGGAAAGTTCCTTCAAATATAGAATTCAGAGCATTTCTCTGTCTCTCTAATTGTGTGGATGATGAAATCCACTCTGCCATGGCCTTGGAGGCCCTAAGCATCGAGCACTTGGCTATCTCTCTGTCCTTACCTTGAACCACGTTCTTTATGCACCAGCCTCAACTATTAGCTTCCTACTGGTACCCTGAACTTAGCACAGAAACTCTCCATCCAGGATGCCGGCACCTCTCGCTGCCTCTCCTAGAGTGCTCTTCCTCAAGAATGCAGAGAGATGCCTCTGCCATGACCGGTCTCCGTCTGACGTCTCCCCCTCCAGGAAGCCTCCCTGCCTGCAGATGGGGAGCAGTTCAGCCCCTCGTTCCCTTTCATCCATCCCTCTCTCGCATCTGGTTTATTTCCTTTACAGACATAATTCATGGTTAAAAGGTAAATTTCTGGAAAAGGTAAAAATCACAACCCTCACAAAGAAATACAAATGAACGTTGTGAAGTTTCTTTCCTACCCCTTAATTAATGCCACAGCAGGTGTTAAAACAAGTTCAAAAGACAACCTGTTTGATCAGAAAAATTTATAAGTCAGGAATATTGAAATGAACATGTAAATGGAGACTAAAATGGTTTTCTTTTTATTTTGGGTAGAGGGAGCTGGAAATAAGTTGATTGTACCCAGTACTAGGTGGGACAGACATTGAAAGTGTATACATGCTCCTCAGCTTACAATGGGGTGACAGTCCAATAAACCCGTAAGTGGAAAGTATCAAAAATCAGAGATGCTTTTTATATACCTGAAGTACCAAACATCAAAGCCTAGCCCAGCATACGTGAAATATATTCAGAACACTTACGTTAACCTACAGTTGGGCGAAATTGTTTAGCAAAATTACCATGTTGCATATTATCCCCTGTAATTTATTGAGTACTGTACTAAAAATGGAAAAACAGAATGGTTGCGCACGCCAAGTAGGATTTCTACTGAGTGTGTATGGTTTTCACATCATCTTAATGTTCAACAATCACAACTTGAACCATTGCAAATCAGAGACTGAGAATTGTTTGCATTGATCTCTGTTTTCTGCAACTTAGAGAGCTATAAAAGGGCTCAAAAACAATGAGTGACTAGAACCAGATGTCTGATTGGTAGTGCAAGGTTTTCCACATTTCCATAGAAGCACATTTTTTCTATAATAAGCATTTATTTGCTTATTTCCTCTTTAACACACTCACCTACCTGCCCAACTATACCCTTAATGCAAGATTCCTGAAGGGTAGGGATTTCAAAAATCAAGTGCCTGATACCCACACACTATTCACTCTACAACATAGCTGAAAATGTATAAGAATAGTTGACACATGACGGTCTTCACTATTCTGTAGACACCATTTTCATCTCTTTGGAAATTCGTATGTCTTACTCATATTTTTATTTTCTTTCTCTTCCCTGATAATATCAACATTCTTAGAAACATAAATTTATAGTAAAGAACTCAGAAATTATCAAATTCAAACCTCTTATTTTAAAAATAACATAATCTAGGGTGGCACCTGTGGCTCAAAGGAGTAGGGCGCCGGCCCCACATACTGGAGGTTGTGGGTTCAAACCCAGCTCTGGCCAAAAACTGCAAAAAAAGAAAGAACAAAGAAAAAAAAAGAAAGGAAAACAACATAACCTAATCCTAGAGTGATTTGCCAAATATTATGGGACGAGCCAAGATTAGAACCTGCTCTTTTGATATTCAGCCTAGGGGTTCTTTCACCAAATAGGAGTTTCTTAAATTTTAATAATGTAACTCTTTTTAATAAGCATAAAATGCCTGAAGACTCAGAGGAGCACTGACTTAAGGGCCTAAAGCCTATCAAAATATCTTTTCATTGTGTTTTATCACTACAAAAGACAAATTTGTTTTTGTAACTGACAAAATATTTCAGGTTATAAAAATGAAAACTAAAAATTAAAGAAAAAGTTCTTCTTTCAGAAATTCTTGAATATAACCATGGATCCAGTTTAAGAAGCACTGGATCAAATTATGAGCCTCCAGCCCACTGACCTCATAGCTTTGTGCCTTTTCCCCACATTCTTACAAATTGCATATCAATCCACAAATGTCTATACTGCTTGGCTGCAAAAATAAGGGAGTAGGAGATATCAAATATAAAAGCTATGTTATTAAAGCAGTTATGGTCCACTATTTCAAACAATTTTTAGTGTAATGAAAGAACTTAAATGTGTAGGAATTGTAATACCGCACAAGGGAAGCGTATTAGGTTTCTCCAGAGAAACAGAAGCAACGCACCACACATGGGTGACCCTCAAGCAACGCTGGGGTTAAGAACACTGACTCCTGAGCAGTTTATTAAACATTTGCTTATAACATTTGACTCTGCCAAAACGTGGGAGCCTCCCCAACAACATAGTCAATCAGCACGTCCCGCCCTTCCCGACCTTGAAGGTAGCCTATATTCCTCTCACTCTGCTAGAACTCTGCCTTCCCATTCCCTGTGGTGCTCACACTGTCATATAGACTGGCTTTTTGCAAGTATCATTCTATGCAAGCTCTGTGTTCTGTTTAATTCTATAGACTTCTAAACCATTGGGAATACTTCAGCATAGATTTGGTTTCTGAACTGAGCAGTGGTTCTTAATCTGGGGCGGCGTACGATTTGTCCCCAGATCACACTTGGCAGTGTCTTTGGTTAGTTTTGATTGACACAATGGGGTACAGGGGAGGAAGCAAGACAGTGCCGCTGGCCTCAAGTGGGCAGAGGCTAAATATCCTCTAAATATGTCGCTAAATATCCCACAATGCAGACACAGCACCCACAGCAAAAGTCAGCCGGCCCCAACGTTAGTGGTGACAGTTTGAGAAGCCTTTGAGAGCAAAAGAGGAAGAACATTCTTTTCTGTGGTTCAGACTCCAAGTAGATCCACCTGGTTTATGCTGCTGCAATTGGATTATGAGAGTTGTACATTTTTTTTTTATTAAATCATAGCTGTATATATTACTGCATTTATGGCGTACAATGTACTGATTTTATACACAATTTGGAATGCTTACATCAGACTGGTTAACATAGACGTCACCTCACTTACTTAATGATTGTGTTAAGACATTTATACTCTACACTTAATAGATTTGACATGTACCCTTGCAAGATTATGGGAGTTTTTATTCCACCTCTATTTTCTTCTTTGACATCTGGCACAGAACCCAAGAATATGATGCCATGGTAAGTGCAGCAGACAGCACATGATGGCCAGGCTCTAGTGCAGGTCAGAGTATAACCCCAGGTGCTCACCACCAGCCTCGAATTCCTGAGAGGACCGCAGTCCGATGCCTTTCAAACCCCGTGTGCCCGGTATCGAGGTCGGCGCCAGTATTCCCGTTAGCAGCGCTCCCAGAATCCAACTTGGTGACACTAACTCCAGGGAATTTTCCACAGAGAGCCAGTTTCACCTCCTTCTCCTCATTTCCGACTTGATTCGGAAGAACAGAGCTTTATTTTCTCAGTCATCACAGCTCTCTGACATTTAGAAAAAGTTGCTTGCAATTTTATTAAAAACAAGATTTTATTACATTGTGAAATATCTGAAAAATGCACAGTAGAGCACAGAAACTTATACTTAATCCCTGATGCAAGAGGGGCAAAAGTCCTGTGGAATTGCAAGTTTCAACAAATATTTGTTGAATAAGCTGTGTTCTTCACATTTTGATTCTAGACATTGAGGATGCCTGGCCCCCCTCCCCAAACTGCATGGTCCTCTTCAATTTCAGGATCTCTCCGATTGTATGGGAAGCCCGCACACTGTACTCCAAGTTGAACCATTGTACACAGTTATGACTCAATAAAAAATAATTAAAAAAAAAAAAACAATTTCAGGATCTCTTAGCTAAGATTACCATGTGGCTTCACCCTACCCTCCACTTCTATTTCTTACCGGTTCTAACAGAAGAAAGGTATTTTGATGAGATATCTTTAGTATTAACTATGATCACACAAAAATCAACTTTGTAGATTTAATCTAATTGTTGGTGAGGTGATAATAAAAAATGGAGATTATTATATATTTTGTGTGCTGTAGGATTTATTGAAAGGCTGTTAAGTAAAGTAACAGTAACATTTTGTAACATTTTGACAAGTGTTTTGAAAGCCACCCTGAGAGCCTGACTTCAGCATAATTCATCATGTAACAGAAAACAGTAGGACCTCTACATTTTAAAAATAGAAAAAGGCAAACGTGTACACTTTCATGCATGTGTAATCACCAGTTCTGTGTAGGAACTCAGGATTTTTTTCAAACCAGTAAAATTAAAGTTTCAAAAATACCCAGTCATTTACCATTTGTCTCTGAAGTATAGGACTTATATAACAATAGGGGGAAAAAAACTACTCTGAAAATGTAAATTCCAGGTAATGAGGTCCTGAATTTTTTTTTTTGGGGGGGGGTGTCATTTGGTTGCCCAGTTTGGAATGCAGTGGCCCAATCATAGCTCACTGTAACCTCAAATTCCTGGCTTCAAGTGATCCTCCCACCTTAGCCTCCTAAAATGCTAAGAGCCACTGTACCCAGTCTTAGTTATTTTTTATAAACAGAACTATAGAGTCAAGTTTTTACTCACAGTGCTTATAATAACAATATTCTTTGCATAAATTGAGGGGAAAATGAGCTTTATTCAAGAAACTATATACATATAATAGTCTCCTGTCCAGAGATCTGATGCTTGAATGTGCACAATTACGCCTTTTACTTATTTTTTTATTTCAAAAGTCTGGAGGATACAAGTGGTTTTTGTTACATGGATGAATTATATCACTGTAAACTTAGGGCTTTCAGTATGCCTGTCAGAAATCTTGTCAAAATGTTAGCAATGCAACTTTACCTCATAGCCTTCCAATAAACCCTGCTGTACACAGAATGTGTAGTAACCTCCACTTTTCATTGCAACTTCAACAATTAGATTAAATCCACAAAGTTGATTTTTGCATCATTGTACTTAATACTAACCATGCCTGATCAAAATACTTTTCTTCTACAAATGTCCTGAGGACATCAGTTCTTTTTTTCCTTGTGTTGTGGAAAATCCTTATTCTCCTAAATTCCCATTATCCCACACAGCTTAGCATTTCTTAACTCTCCATTGCTATAATTTCCTCGTTCATTTAAAACGTTCTCCCTCCCATGACGCTCACTTCATCCCAGCTGGAGTGAGAAGTTTACTGCAGGGAAGGAAGGTGTTTGGGTTCTTCCCTGAGACATGTCTGGACCTTAGACCACAGCTGGACCCTCTGTGGCCCTGTGACTTGGTATTTGATGTCCCTAAATATCAAGTAGCAAGATGGTTGCTGCTTCCTCAAATATCTCATCCATGTTCTAAAGCAAAAGGAAAAGGAAGGACCAGAGGGGAAGTCTGTCTCCCAGCAGGTGTTTACTAGGAAGTGATACTTTCTCCAGGAACTCATGGCTGTATCTCATTGGTGGAAATGTGTGACCACCCTAGATTCAAGATGGGCTTGGAATTTGTTTACTCCCCCTCCTTCCTACAATGTTAGAGGAAATCTAAAGATTGATGAGAAGGGGGCTGTACTGATGCTGCCGCCGAGTCCCTCCTCACTCTTTGTCATGGGTGGTGTCTCTCAGGAGAGGTAGGAGATGTCCCAAGGTGAGAGGCTGGGCACGGTGGCTTTATTCACTTACTGAATTTCAGTGTGTTTTTGTGTATCTAAAATTACATTCTCTTAGGTGGATTCATTGGTTATATGATCTAATCATAACTAGATGAAACCTCATAGAAAGGACAAGTGTCTTAAAAAGACTTTTAAAGAAATCATGATTTGAAGATATTAATAATAATTATGGGCAGGGGTCATGGCTCATGTCTGTAATCCCAGCACTTTGGGAGGCCCAGGTGGAAGGATCCCCTTAGATCAGGAGTTTGAGACCCTCCCACCCCACCATCTCTTAAAAAACAAATAGCCAGCTACTTTGGAAACTGAGGTGAGAGGAACTCGTAAGTAGAGGAGTTCGAGATTGCAGTGAGCTATGACTGTGCCACAGCCCTCCAGCCTGGGTGACAGAGCAGGACTCCAACTGAGAGAGTAAAAAATTATAAACACACACTACAAGAGAAGGTCATTATCACATACATGGTAGCTTAAAATGATCACAGTCAAATGCATCAGACTAGATATCAAGGGGTGGGGGAAGCTAAAATTATATATAAAAAGGCAGGAATGAACCTTACCAGAAGTATATATGAGATCTTGAGATAGCATGGAATGATCATAGTTGAAAACTACTCACATTTAAAACTTGGAACAACATGCATCCAGAATATGAAAATAAACAGCATTTTTTTTGCAATAAGGAATTCTCAGTACATTATTTTAAATTTTTCAGTAAATGTATTGATGCTTGGAATTTGTTCTGACATTTCCCAACCTAATAAAAAAAGACAAAATATTTCATTAGAGAAACACCTGTTTTTTTCCATAAGCATAATTGACTGAAGTGACATGGAAAA
Organism: Perodicticus potto; assembly: GCA_963574655.1. Lineage (NCBI taxonomy): Eukaryota > Metazoa > Chordata > Mammalia > Primates > Lorisidae > Perodicticus > Perodicticus potto. The sequence goes on along the minus strand of CAUYRH010112550.1, from coordinate 12,278 downwards.
TACTAGGGAATGCTAAAATGTATTTCTCTATCAGCAAATGCTATTGGAAAGTTCATGGAGAAAACGCTGCTGCTAAAGACTTGGGAAGGATGGAATTTGAATAAACTAGTATGGAAAAATGGTTCTAGAGTAGATAAAAGCAAAAACGTTTTTCAACATATGTTAGCTTAAGACATTTTTAAGTATTTAAAAAAATAATAGCTATATACATAACTGGTAGCGTGATCCCTCCTGCTTTGTTTTTATTTCTGAAAGTAGTCTTAATCAAAGAAAGAAGAGATGAATTTTAATGTAAACAGACAAAGAGCAAAACCCAAAAGAAACCTAATCCTAAGAATTTGAACTAGTTTTATAAAGTGTCTTTCCTCTTGGGGATAATCAGAAATGAAACAAAACTTATTGATAATCTACTTGGCATGTGCAAGTCACTTTGTTCATACTTTGAATGCACTCGTCTTTGGCTAGAGGAGAAGAGGGCTGAACAAAGGACCTTAGAATCTCAGAAGCTTTTGTAATAGTAAGGAGCACTTACTGGTTCACAAAGTTCAATGGCTTTTCATTGGAAAAAAGGGACTTTGCTGCAAGCCCCGGGAGGTCTGAGTTTGGGAAAACACAAGTAAGGACTTTCTTCCTTCATTTGGTATGTCTCAGCATTCTGAAGGTTGTCCAACTCTGGGAGCTCATCAAATTTCATTTCATCCATTAGCCTGGGAATAAAGAACAAACCTGCAAATTCTGTCAAAACTGGTGATGTATGGCTGCTGAGAAATTCAAATTGCTTCAAGTGTGGGAGCCAACAAAGTAACGTCCAACTACAGGATGAGATCACATCATGCTCTCACTCTTTATGTGAGCTGCATTCTATATGCATGGGGGAGAGCCAAAGCATGAGTTCATTGAAGAAATGGTGAAGTGCTTCTCCTTAACCCTCAAGCTTCCAAGGGTCCAACCAGATTCAGCATGATTGCAGACACCACTTAGGATATCTGTAGGTACAGCACTGTGCTCCCCACAGGAGTGATGGACAGGTAAAACAGATACGTTTCTACATCCATTTACAATGGAGAACAATGTGAAAATGCTGCTTGGACTGGAATTCCCAGATGCACCATCACCTTATCAGCCAGGATGGCTGAAGCTCTCCAGGTTTATAAAGACTGGCTGCCCTCCATGAGTTTAAGAATCTTATCACAACATCTGTCTTGCATGAGTTCTCCAAAATATGTGTTTATATATAATGACAACAGGTGCAGTTTAGATGAGAAGTCAAACAGAGGTGTTGGTTTATGAGGAGAGACTTCTTGTACAAGCATTTGGCATATGTGAAAGCATTGAGCTCGTGGCACTTTGGAGGCCTCCTCTCCTCATTGGTCCAACATATTTCTAGATTACAGAAGACAAGCCATGCATTTACAAGGCAAGAATATAGGTCCAGTGAAGGATTAAAGCAATGTATGGTCATCTGGAAAGGTTTTAACAAAACATAGCTTTACAAAGAAGCAATTTGGAACTCAAAATGTAGTAAAGTATACTTGTGAAAGCCTCTTATCTTAAAGAGGCTTTCAAATTTCTAAGAGGCAAAGACACCCTCAATATCCATGAGTAATGTTCAACATGGGCCTGTAATGAAGATGGAGAGGGAGGATGAGAGAGGGCAGGGATTTATGGAGAAACTGTTCACATAGCAACAGTGATATGACAAAGGCTATAATGCATTTCATTTCCCTGATTGTTCACAAACTTATCCTCTTTTGTGTTTTCTTCCCATATCTAAGGTTGCTGAATAAGATACCGAAGGCCCAAAAATAAAATTATTGTTTATTCATTGAAAAATATCCATTCACTGAAAAAAAGTTACATATTGTTTACCTGAAAGTCAAATTTAACTGGCTATCCAGTGTTTTTGTTTGCTAAATCTGGCAACCCTGCCAATATCCCATCCAGTCCTATCCCATCTGAGCTTGATAACAGGCAAAGAAAAGGATTGTAATTAATAATAGGGGCCAAGGAAAGCTTTGCCAAATGAATCAGAGTAGCCTTGATACCTCTGGCTATCTGTTGGTTTTGCTTGGCTGATGAATTCACGGTTGTGTGTCTCTCTCTGCCCATCCCTACCCTCACCTCCTTCCTGGAACTGATGGCTTTTTCCTTTAAGTTAACGGCTGGAGCACAGGATAAAGTGATTAAAACATTTATCCTCTAGAAAGCTAGAAGTGAGGACCCCTACACTATTTGTGGATGGGGCGTTTCTTCTCAAGGGGAAGAGTTACGGGGTTCAGCCTTCAGGTTTCTGTTATTCATTCTTGTTCTTCAGCAGACTATTTGGCAAGCACCCTTGTTGAATCACCCTCTTGGTCTGGCTCACTAATTTTTGCACATGAATGCCTTGGATATTAAGTAGAATCTTGAGATAAAGATGAAAACATTTCTGTGTTGCTGCTCTCACACATTTACCATGGGGGAAAAAATGTTTTCAAATATGCATTGCCTTGAACAGATTTAATGAGATAACTATAAGAAGAAGAAAAATTTCAGCCTTATGTACTGTTGTATGCTTTCTGAGTATAAAACTGAAAACTCTTGCCCTAAAAAAATCCGCGATTGATTGATGCAAGTCATGGAAATGTGTCAAATTTAACAGCTTTCAAGAACTATTTTACAAATTGCACATATTCTCATTCTTATATAAAGATTTAAATTGGCAATATATCTGTTTTAGTCTCAGTAAATTATATAAATAACTTTGATGATATACAAAATTTCTCGCTAGCACATCAAGTGTTACAACACATTTTCATCTTTACTACAAAGATCATATATAGAACATAGATTGCACCTAGAATATGAACTGTAAAGAAGATATTGAAACTTAGCACATACTAGGAAAATAAGAAGCTTTCCTCTGTAGGTTAGAATCAATGCCTTCCATGAGCTAGGACAAAATATCAGAAATCTGCTAATAAATCTGCCACTAAATCTTCTTTCTAAATATATTCAAAGGGAAAATAGTTATCTTATAATGAGTAATGCATAAATATTATGACTTGGAATATATCCTCCATAAGTGTCTTTAATGTTCAAATACAATTCTACCTATTGTTAAGTAATCATTTGATTTCATGTGAATTTACTCTTCTTATTTGGCAGGCTATCTCAAATATGTTAGCAACTACTTTTGTTGGGTGTCAAGGCAGCTGCCTGTCTCCTAAAATGTCAAGGTTTCAGGCAGCTGTCTGGGTCCTCCGTTTCTTGGTTGAAAAATGACCAAAAACTCCAAAGTAAGGCAAGCATGACACAGAGTTTATTGCATAAGGGGAAGATAAGTTTACAGAATAAGAAAGTTTACAAAGCAAGATATGTTCTCCAGAGGCAGTGAAGACAGTGAACAGGCCTTCATTGCCACAGCAAATAAGCAAAGAGAAAAATGTTGTGGGGTGGGGATTCTCTCTCATACAACTTGGGTCAGGACTACCTCATGGTTCAGAGGTCAGCTTGGAATCGGCATCTTACTGTGCATACTGACCTCCCATAAGCCACTCTGAGAGGCCATTGGGGTGTGAACCACACTATAGCTAATGACATGAGAATTAGCTGTAAGGCAAGTTGTAGGTCACCTTTAAGAATCTATTGTATCTATTAGGCTAGAGAGTCCTCTACATCCTTTTGTAGTTGGCATGCTAAGCTCTGATTGGTAGATTGGTAGAGTGATCCCTCCTCCCTGAGAGGATTAAGCTTGGAGACACTAAGATGGAGGCCTGGGGGCCCTGTCCTCCTTCCCTAGGAGAGCCAAGATTTCTAACTAACTACCTAACGCTTTTATTTTTTTCAGATCTTCAACCTGAGACTTTTTTCTCATTAATGTTCATCCCTACAACTTAAATATTAGAACCCATTTGACTTGTGCATTAACAGAAAAGAGTAAAGTTGTTTACTTTGTAACTTCTTACAGTATTTTACTTATGTCTGCTACAAATGTATATTAAGCAGACACCATATATTGCCTTTGTTAAATTTCTTTTCATATTTGATTTTAAATTGACTTAAGGTTTTGTTCAAAAGTACTGCAAAATTGTAAAATGCTTTAGTAAAATTGATAAATATGAATATTTCAGGAAGCTAATTTGTACCTGAAATTACTTATGCATCATAGCTGGCTGAGAATAATACACTTAAAGCAAATGAGCAAAAATTGATGTGGCCACAAAGGTCAAAGGGCTGAGGTGCAGAAGAAACAATGATTTTGTCTGATTAGACTTTTGTGATCTCCTGGTCACAAAAATATAGCACAAGTGTTTAGTTTTAACTTTTTGCTTTTGCTTTTGCTTTTCTTCTTCTTTCCAAGTCTTAAAAAAAAAAAAAAATCAGCATGTCAGAAGAGCCAAGGTGGGCTGGGACAGAACTCTCAGAGTCAAAAGAACAATGACCAAAGCAGAACAATGCTTTTTTTCCTTGATTAAATAGAAGGCGGTAGTCAGGGGTCCCATATTGAAAAGAGTTAAAAAAGAAAAAACAGAACTTTAAAAACTCAGTCTTTAAGAACCATCACCTCTGGACTCTGAGGCGAACTCCAACCTGAACTTTTCCCTCAAGGAAAGGACTTTGCCTCTTAAAAAATGATGAAATTTGAAGAATAAAAAGAGTTGCCTGTGGAAAACCAAGTTAGATAGGTAGTGATTACAGTTAAGAATTCATTGTCTTCACTCTGAGAGGCTGAGGTGGGTGAATCCCTTGAGCTCAGGAGTTTGAGACTAGTCTAAGGAAGAGCAAGACCCTGTCTCTACTAAAAATAGAAAGAAAAAAAGATCTAGCCAAGTTTCAGTTACTTAGGAGGCTGAGGCAAAAGGTTCACTTGAGCCTACGAGTTTGAGGTTGCTGTGAGCTGTGACCCCACAGCACTCTACCCAGGGTGACAGTGAGACTCCGTCTAAAAAAAAAAAAAGAAAGAAAGAATTCATCAATTCACTGTTTTTGTCAATCACCAGCACATGGAATCACCCCAAGTGCCCATCAATCCATGCATAGATTAATGAACTGTGGTGTATGTATACCATGGAGTACTAAGCAGCCATAAAAAAAATGGAGCCTTCACATCTTTTGTATTCACTTGGGTAGACTTAAAGAACGTGCTCCTTAGTACAATATCATAAGAATGGAAAAGCAAGTGTCCCTGTGCTTAATGCTAATATGAAACCAGTAGATGAATAACTACACACTCAATACGAGAAAAAGACCACAATTAAATTCGAGTGGTGGGGATGGAAGACAGGGGAGGAAAGAGGGGGAATGGTGAGCTCTTACCTAATGGGCACAATGTAGGGGTATATGGCATACCTCCTGGGTGAGGGGCTCAACTTCAACTTGGACTTTAACTAACAATGGAACCGAATCATTTGTACCCTCTTATTAATCTGGGGGGAAAAAAAAGAATTCATGGAACAATTCTAAATTGTACTTCGATGCTTTGACTTCTATAAGTCTTTCTCTATTTTAATTTAATTTTATGTTATATAGTGTCTGTGCTGCCTTTCCCTAAGCTTAGCAAAGTACCCAGAAAATAATAACACAGAATTTACGTCTTGACTTTGCAAACCCAAATCTCTGTGTAAAATAGACCCAGAGAGATAACTGCACAGATGACTTGTAAATCATTATTTCCCCCAACCTCTCTCCTTCTGGAAAAGCATATGCTTCCATATATTTCTCTGACATCTCCACCCCAAATCTGAAATATCTTAAATTCAGGGGACAGTCTTTGCTCTGTGGCTTGATTTTCCCACAATGCTCTCTCCGTCTTTCCTGACACTTCTGTTCCATGTGTTGTCTCCCCAGGATGATTCTTCCGCAGGTTCTCCCTGACCTCACCTTCTCTCACCCCCATCATCCTCTCCTACTTCCAGTGCTTCTGACCTGTCCCTTGACCTATTCCAGTGCCTTCTATTCAGTCTTCCTGACTCCAGTCAGAGATGTGAATGTTTTGGTTTGATTAAAGAATCAGACACGTTACCATATGATTGAACTATATGTGCACTTAAAATCATTGCTTTTTCAGCAGATTGTCACACAAATTATATTAATAATTATTTCTCAACAAATAACCACTGTGAGTTAGGATATACAAGGAGTAATTAGTGTCGCTTCTTCTACCTGGTAGGTTTGGCGTGCCCTATTTTAGCTCATCCAGCTTTATTTAAAACTAAACTAAACAAGACCCTCTAAAAATGTCCTTCTAATATAAGATTTTAAAGAAAATGGTATGTAACAATCACAAATCTATTATTTATGAAAAGGCCCCATGTCCGTAAGTATGATATGATAGGAAGGGAGAAGCGATAATGTATTTTTTTAAATACTGATCATTCCTACTGAAAGACTGACACATTTAAATAATAAAAAGGGCCTGAAAGCCTTTGACACAAAAAATACAAAGACCAATAAAAAATTATTAAATTTTAAATTCCTTTCAACTGATGAAGGTTTTCTATACTATAGAGAGTTGAAGAAAAATATATTACTGCTAACATGCATGATAATACAGGGTAAACGGACAATTCAGGATGAATATTGATGAGGAAAAAAATATGTGATTCTTGGAATCAGTGCAGTTTCTGTTCCAAGATCCAAATGAAAACTGAGGAACAGCTAGTATTTAAAACTTTTAACTTCAAAGACTATTCATTAAAAAGGAAATGTAGGCAGGTAAGTCACTTACAGGACATATGTAGTTAGTGAAAAGGTTTCTTGTCTCATTTAAAGAGGTGCCAATAATCTGTCCTTCTGCACATAAGGATTTCCCATTCTCATCTGCATTGTATATAAGGCCAGTTAACATTTAACTGACCACATTGTGAAGCACTTTGCAAATATAAAATATTATGCAAGTGCCATAGAATCCATTACTTCACACTCAATCTTCAAGCAGCAATTAATGAACAATGCAGAATTCTACGACAGCCTTACTAATGGAAGTTTAACTTCTCTATAGCTTTAGAAGGTTTTAGAACATGACATAATTGTTTAACGTCAAATTGAATTTTAATTCATACATGATTTGTGTTATTTGGTTGTCCAGCTTTGAATAGACACCACATCCATAATATATTATAATACAATTATATATGTATGCATATATAAAATTTCCCATTTCCTCCATGTGGTAATAATTTTCATTCTAGGTTTATATATTTATTGCCTCACAATGAAGCATTTAGCAAGCACACTCTCCATGCTGAGCACTATTTGTAATTTGCAATAAGCAGCCTTTTAGATGCGAGTATTGCTAAATGATCCCTTACTTGAAGAATTCTAACTTTTTCAAGTCATATTTTGTGGGATGCATGGTATGTATAAAAAGAGCCCTGAGAAATTTGTGAACCTGAAGATTGTTGTGCTGTGTCCCAAGGCTCTAACTCACAAACCAGACGGGGCTTCTGCTCTAGCATCTATAAATTGATTAGATCACTCACTGCTTTCACTTTATTTAGACAAATGAGATTAACCTCACCAGCTACAACAGTTACAGTTATTTTCAATGTTTGGCATTTTCTGGATACTCCCCTTTTTTCAGGGGGAAAAAAAAGCAGGAGAAAACAGGCACAATGAACCTCAGAGATTTTATCAGTTCTCAGAACTGCCAAGTATTGTACAGACAGATAAGGTAAAGGTGAGTTTTAAGAATGAATATCTTGAGGCATGCTGCCCTTTGAGTGAACTGAACAGATTTCAAAATGTGCTGGCCTTTCCATTTGCAACAAAAAGCTGTGCTCATCAGTCTAAGAAAAAAGTTAGATCAACTACCTTCCGTTGTTTTTGGTATTTTTGTTGCTACGTAAGAATTTTAGATGCCTCAAAAGATGGTAATTTCATTGAAATTTCATTGACCTTACTGCTAAATTCAATCTAATTTATGAAATCTTCCATAGTAGTTTTAGGCCACCATTCCAGAATGTCTTCAGAAGAATAGAGGAAATGAAACAGCCTGTTCACCACAGCCTAGAATATCTCTGCAGCATCTGACCCAAGCTCTTGGGGAGGAATGTACTCAATTATTCTGTCATTTATTCATTCAAAAGACATTTATAAATTGCTCTTATGTGTCAGCCATCATGTAAGAAAGTAAATGTGATGGGTATGTGTTAGGAAGTTCCCAGTGGGAATAAATATATAAACAATTATCATACAATTGGATGGCTGGTAAGATAGATTTATGTGTGATGAGAGTTCTCTAACAGCTTGAAAGGTCATCAGGTCAGTACAAGTTATTCTGAACATGTGAGTTTCAGTTTACATGAGGGAGGCAGAAAGGATAGTCCCCAAAGAGGAGAAGGAAATGCCATGCTTCAAGCAGGAGACAAGATTATAAGGCACACAAAACTGGTTCTTAAGAGTATAGAAGATATATGAAAGAGTAGTGGAAAATATAGCTGTAGAAAGAGGCAGAGATAAGATCACAAAGGCACTTGCATATAATACTAATGAGTCTGAACTTTATCATGAAGACATTAAAGAGACACCAAAGAATAGTTATTGAATGAATGAATAAATGAATATGCAAGTGAGACAAGAATTTTTTTTTTTGAAACAGAGCCTCAAGCTGTCACCCTGAGTAGAGTGCTGTGGCATCACAACTCACAGCAACCTCCAATTCCTGGGCTCAAGTGAGTCTCTTGCCTCTGCATCCCAAGTAGCTGGGACTACAGGCACCCGCCACAACACCTGGCCATTTTTTGGTTGCAGCCGTCATTGTTGTTTGGTGGGTCCGGGCTGGATTTGAACCGCCAGCTCAGGTGTAAGTGGCTGGCGCCTTAGCCTGTTGAGCCACAGGTGCCGAGCCAAGACAAGAATATTTTTAATGCATTTTCCAAGTTGAAATTGAAATGTTGGTAGCTTTGCTGTCCTTATATGACTAATCAGAACACATATACACATATACACAATGTGTGTGTGTGTGTAAGTGTGTAATACATATATATATATATATATATATATATATATATATATATATATATATTTAAAAATTATCTGTGTATAGCTGAAGGAAAGGTTACCCTGGTGTCCTGGGCCTGAGAGCAGGGCCAACACATGGTAGATGCTCAATAAATACTTGACCAACCTGAGCAAGATTGAGACTCTGTCTCTACTAAAAATAGAAAAACTAGCCAGGCATCATGGCAGGTGTCTGTAGTCCTACTGCTAAGGAGGCTGAGGCTAGATATCTCTTGAGCCCAAGAGTTTGAGGTTTCTGTGAGCTATGGTGACACCACAACACTCTACTCAGGGTGACAGAAAGAGATTCTGTCTCAAAATAAAACAAAACTAAACGAAAATGTAGCCTCTCTCCAGGAAAGCCCTAACTGAGAGAGGAGTTAGGCTCAAGTGTGATGGTCAGGGGAGACACAGAGGAGGCAGTACAACAAAACTCACAAAATCACAGAGCAAAGAAAAGAGGACTGCATGCATACAGAGCCAATGGGGACAGGGGAGATGGCAGGGACGTGGACACCTGCTCAACTAGCAGGTGGAGAGTTAAGGACCCATGGACCACAGTCTTTACTGGAGTCCAGGCCATTACCGCAATATGTTTCCCTCAGGGAGTTCAAAATGGTGGGTTTAGAGTAGGCAGTCGTAAGTCCCAGGGAGTCACACTGCACCACAGCAGGGGTCCCTGTGTCATACCTGCACAGTTTGTGCAGGATGTGGAGGTCAATGAGGTGAGTCAAGTAGGCTGTCTTTAGCTGCCGCATGGGGGTGGTGATTGTGTAAGGTGGAAATCTGGGTCAACCACTTTGAGGAAGTGGAGAAATCAGAGAACTGGAAAGTGTGTCAAGAGTGGCAAAGCCCTGCTTCTTTTAAGAGACCATTAAATCTATATCCAAAAATACATCTTGAGACAACCTAAAATTATAAGAATTCACTTTAAGACTCCATGAAGGAGACAGAAGAAACACCTAGAGAGGTGGGAGGAGAACCAGGAAAGAGTGGGGCCCTTGAAGCTAAAGGAGAATGTAGATCAATTTTTATTATCCATGACAAATTTTTTAAAAACTCTATAAATACTACGCAACATAGAGAAATAAGAAGAATAAAGCAAATAATTAAATAATTGGACTTTTCCTTCTTTAATTATTACAAGGGCCCTAGATTAGATAATGTGCCTAAATAGATCTTCATATGGAAAAAGTAACCCAACTTTGATATTCTCTTAAACTCTGTGTTCCTCTAATATACACAGGAGCATGGCGTTAAAATAGTCATGAACTTGTGGATAACAGGGAGACCATAGCATCCCTATTACAAGGGTTGTAAAGTCCAATTTTCCTCTTTGGACGCCTTTCCTTCCATACTTCTCTTGTAAGAATAGAGTATTTCCCTTGCTTGAAAGTTATTTATCGAAGTAATTATTCATCGAATGCTTGTCATATTACAGGGTTTAAATGCTTTACATGAATCGTGCCGTGTCTTTTGGTCCTGAAAGTAATTTTTCCCCCCAAATACCCAGTTTTTCTCCATTTTATATGAAAGGAAATTGAACCACAGTTACTTAGCTGGCAAGTGGAGAGTGGAGAGGCTGACATATTACTATTATTATTATTATTATTATTATTATTATTATTATCATCATCATCATCATCGAGACAACATCTTGCTCTGCTGCCCAGCCTGGTCTATAACTATTGACCTCAAGTGATTCTCCCACTTTGACCTCCCATGTACCTGGGATTATAGGCACATGCCACTGCATCTGAAAAGGTTATGATTCGAATGTCAGCTGCTAAACTTTAGTGGCTATACCTTTAACCATTATACTTTCTCAACATCAGCAGAGTAATAATTAAACCCCCTTCCAATCAGAACTAGTAATTGCAATGCTTAAAAGGTATACCTGTTTAGCACAATAGTGATCTATATACAATTATATACTCTTTCAGCGCTGGAAGATTTACTTAGGAAATGCCTAAGCTGAAACTTCCTTTCATATACCCAGAAGAATATAGAAAAGTTTCAAGTTTCAGTTAGACAGGAAGAACAATTTCTAGTGATCTATTGAATAGTATGGTGACTATAGTTAATAATAATGTACTGGATATTTCAAAAGTGCTGAAGGGGTAGATTTTAAATGTTCTAAGCACAAAGAAATGATAAGTATGCAAGGTGATGAATATGTTCATTAGCCTTATTTAATAATTCCACGATGTATACCTATACCAAAACATCAAATGGTAAGCCATAAATACAAGGTTAGACAATTAAATTTATGAACTTGTCCTAGAGAAAGTGTTACATACCTCATTGCTGAATATCACTATAGATAATGTCTCCACTTGGGAAGCTATGCACCAATGTCAACATCAAGTCCACCCTTCAAAGCAATTCTGAAACTCTCTTTCTGGAATGGACATCAGAGCTGTCATGCATGGTAGGAGGTCTGACAATGAAGTTCACAAACTCATCCTAGAAAAAGTAATTTGAAGGGTGGACTAGGCTCTGGGATCAGTGCTTAGCTTCCCAAGGGGAGTACCTTGAAGGTGACCTAGTGATATTCAACAGTGAGGTATGTAGCACTTTTACAATTCACATATATATATGTATAAACATATAAAATAATTTTTTTAAATTGAATAATAAGTATTGATAGGTAAAAACTTTTAAAATAAGTTCCCAACTACCTTTAGAGTGTAGTATGTAGTTTATCATGCTTTCCTAGAGTCTATTTACATTATTTAAATTATAGTTTTCTAGGCATGCTTTTTATGTAAAATATGAGAACCTATCTAGTCAGTTACATTCTCTAATTACTATTATTGCCTACATTTGCTTATACTACATAAGTGAAAGTGAATGTCTGATTTGTTCTTTAAGAATGGTAAATTTCTGGGGCGGCACCTGTGGCTCAGTGAGTAGGGCGCAGGCCCCACATACCAAGAGTGGTGGGTTCAAACCCGGTCCTGGCCAAACTGCAATAAAAAAATACCCGGGTGTTATGGCGGGCGCCTGTAGTCCCAGCTACTCAGGAAGCTGAGGCAAGAGAATCGCCTGAGCCCAAGAGCTGGAGGTTGCTGTGAGCTGTAACACCATGGCACTCTACCAAGGGTGACAAAGTAAGACTCTGTCTCTAAAAAAAAAAAAAAAAAAAAAAAAAATGGTAAATGTCTGACAGATGGGAAGATGAAAATCATAGTGGAAGTTAATTTATTTTTATCCATATTAAGCTGAAAATCTCTATCAGCATAGAGTTAGAGCTCATGTAAGCTCATGAAAAATGCTTTTAGGACTAAGAAGAC
>CAUYRH010112549.1:0-22829 GCA_963574655.1 Perodicticus potto | reverse complement strand
CAAAATATAGAAAAAGATGGAATACTACCCAACACATTCTATGAAGCGAATTTCACCTTGATCCCTAAACCAGGAAAAGACCCAACAAGAAAAGAAAACTACAGACCAATATCACTAATGAATATTGATGCAAAAATATTCAATAAGATCCTAACAAACAGAATCCAGCAACACATCAAAAAAATTATACACTATGACCAAGTGGGCTTTATCCCAGGATCTCAAGGCTGGTTCAATATATGTAAATCCATAAATGTAATTACACCAATGTACACAATTATGATTTAATAAAAAAAATAAAAGCAAGAGGAAATTTTTTAAAATGCTTCCAGTTCAAGTCATAATTAAAGTGGCCATTAGGTCCACCAGCTCTGCAGAGCTGTGGATGTTCTGCTGTTGTTTTTTGTAAAAAAATAATCTAGAATAAACATGTTTACTTGAGAAAAATAAAAAAATAAAATAAATAAATACTTTAAGGAGGAGAATGTGGAGAAAAAAATAGAAATGAATGCTATTGATTCTGCTTATACTGGATTTCTTGCATAGTGTTCAGAATGGACAAGAAGTAGGAGGTCAGCATTCCAAGGGCTCCTACAATCTGGATCTTATCAGCCTCCAAGACACACCAAGCATCAGCTTCTTCAGGAATCATTCCTCGCTCCTCCCACCTTACATCCTCTCCTCTTCTCTCCTCTCCTCCCCTCCCCTCTTTTCCCCTCCCCTCCCCTCCCTTCTCCTCTCTTCTCCTCTCCTCTCTTGTCTCTCTCTTTCTCTCTCTCTCTTCTTTTGGTTAGGGTTTCCATTGACTGTAGAATACTGTGCATTTGATTCTATTTCTTATTGACATGTAAATTTTTCTTTTATGGAATTTTTTTTCTCGACAACACTGCACATGTCTGAAGAGCGAGCCCCTCATCACCCAGATGTGGAGTGTCTTCTATAGGCCCTAGCACAGAACTATATCCATCTGGAAAGGGAGGGAACTGCAGGGGAAATGGAATGTATAAGCCCTCAACAAGGATGTCAATTAGGGCCCACAAAGGGACTCGGATCTTCATGGTGGTGAGCCTCAGGGGCCTTGGAAAGTTCACTTGACTAAGAATCTCATGGGATTAGAGGGCATAAACTCCAGGAAGTAGTTAATATCAATCAGATTACTTTTTAGAGAGTTAAGTCTGTCCATATTTGCCTTTTAATTTATAGAGTTCTGCAAGAACAGAGGGGCCTTCCCTCAGCACACTTGCACTAAGAGGTACTCTGTAGGAGACTGTGTTTTATGGTTATGGAATAAGGGTAGACAAGAATTCAATGAAATTCCATTTTTGTTTTTCACAGATTATTCATCGCTGGTAGAGTTGGCTTCATCTGAATAAGCTCTCAATCTTAATTCCAGTTCTAGCCAGCCTTTTGTTTTCAGTCTGTACACATAGAGCATTTTCCAAAAATTCTTCCTGGAAGAAACAGCTATTGATAGCTGCTTACCATTACAGTAATTTAGGTCATTACCAAAATTAAACTTAAGTGATATATGCTGTTTAATTTCCATTTTATGCTTTCACTTCTATATTTTTATAGAAATGCTATTCTCCATTGCTATTCTCCATTTTATCTACTTATTTCAATAAAGTCAAAATAACTTTGGAATTTTTGGAAATTGTAAACAAAAAGGAAATAAATAAAGCAGTTATTTGAGAGCCTTTTCTGGCTGGAAACTTCCTACACGATTTCCTCTTGTATTATGCAATTATATATTTACCTGATGTTCAGTGATGGTACTAAATAGAGATCACCAATTTAAATAATTTATATTCTTATGTAAAGGGTTTGGGTGATTTGTGATGTGAAAAAAACAACACCGTCTCACTGATTCAGCTGTGCTGAGATTGAATGCAGGATTCATACGATTTTGAGAAGGGAGATTGGCTCATGAAGCTATTGTTTCATTCAGTTAAAAAACTTTAAAACTGTCTCGGCACCTGTGGCTCAACGGGCTAAGGCGCCAGCCACGTACACCTGAGCTGGGGGGTTCGAATCCAGCCCGGGCTGCCAAACAACGATGACTGCTGCAACCAAAAATGGCCGGGCGTTGTGGTGGGTGCCTGTAGTCCCAGCTACTTGGGAGGCAGAGGCAGGAGACTCGCTTGAGCCCAGGAATTGGAGGTTGCTCTGAGCTGTGATACCATAGTACTCTACTTAGGGTGATAGCTTGAGGCTCTGTCTCAAAAAACAAAACAAAACAAAACAAAACTTTAAAACTAAGTGTACCATCTTTGTAAGGTGGCCAGTACCAATCCTGTACAATGTCATGGGGCAAATTCCCGTTGTACTGTATGTGAATGTGAATGAAATTCCTGGAGCAGTTTTCTCCTAACATTGACATAGAACACAATTTTGAGAATTGCTCCAGAAGTCCTGCAGCCATAGGGAACATTGGGGTGGGTTTGAAAAATCCACTAAAGAAGACTATAGAGGAAAAGCCTTCCAGCCACTCCAGCTTAATCTATAGATAGTCCTCACAGATGCACCCGCAATCCTACCATTCGTGCAGTTCTAAAATCAGCGAAGAAGAAACACAGAGAATAGAAGTCTTAGACTCAAGGGTGGACAAACAAGATACAAATTCTCTTAAATAAAAAGATACTTTAGGGCAGCACCTGTGGCTCAAAGGAGTAGGGTGCCGGCCCCATATGCTGGAGGTGGTGGGTTCAAACCCAGCCCCAGCCAAAAACTGCAAAAAGAAAAAGAAGATATTGTAATGTTGTGAAGTAGATTTAAAAAAAACTAGATGGCATTAAATAACAAGTAAAAGCAAAAGATCCACCCAACGATAAAGTGAGTAGCTATTTATAAAAGTAAAATCGACTAACCAGGTAAGAAGGGCGTAAAATGATAAATGAATAAATAAGATAGAAAAGCTGGCCAGTTCCTAGACATTAGATTAGAGTCTAGAAAAAGGAGTAGTCCCAGTTCAGAAAGTCAAGGCAGGTCCAGCTTCCTTTTCCTGCCCTGTCCATTCTTTCTCCTGTTCAGAAAACTCAGGAAAGGTTGAGATAGGAGAGGAAGGCTTGCTGCTCCTGCCGTGTCTGTTTCACATGAACCTGGATTCTTCAAATGACCATGAGACCTAGGCTTTCGAAGTTCAAAAGCCTGAAATTGAAAGAGAATTATTTATGTTCATATATACATATAGAATAAATCTCTCAATAAAGTAGGAATAGAAGAGAATGTCTCAAACTGAGAAAGGTAATCTACTAAACATGTTTATCAAACACTAAACTCCATCTGGAGATACTGGAGGCTTTTCGCCTTAAAATCAGGGACAAAAGAATACCAATTCTCTCTCCACTTCTACTCAGCATAATATTGGAGGTTCTAGCCAGTTCAATATGGCAAGGAAAAGGAACAGAATATTTTCATTATCTTGGTTATGGTAATGATCGACTTCACAGGTTTATATATTTCAAGACTGATTATGTTGTGCACCTCAAATATATACAGTTCACTGTTCACCTTTTATACCTCAGCCAGGCTGTTAAAGATTTTATAAAAGTTTAATTAGAGGAGTAATTAGTAAGTATTGATGACCCTAACTATGAATCCAGTTATTTAAAAGTGAAATTTGGAAATATCATCTGGGCTGGTTTTATGTCAGCTGGATTTGAAGTTGAAGTGAGCAGAAAGGGAGAGGCTGAATCACAGGAGATCTGGAGTCGGAAGGAGCTCTGGGCTCAGATCCAGGCTCTTCCACTCAACACCTGTTGGATTTGGGGAAAGTTAACTCCGTCTGAGCTTCCATCACTTCATCTGCAAAAGGAGACAGTTTTTATTTCAGACTTGTGGCAATTTGTTCATAAATCATGTCCATAAATTAGCTGGCCATTCCTTACAGGCATTAATAGTATTTGCTTAATAAATTAGAAGGCTGTTACTGTTGTTCAGACATGAGGTTACAGAGGCCAAAACTAGGGAAAGGAGACAAAGTGACACTTGTGAAATACTTTGAGTTTTTTATAAAAAGACAAACTTTGGTGACTAATTAAATTTAAGGAAAGGCAAGCACCAGTGATAACTGGGACGGCAGCTCGTTCCCGAGAAGTTTTTCTAGTAATCAGGAGGGAGGAGCAAGATCTGTAGGAAGATGAGTGGTTGGGTGTAGACTGCTGTTACGTCCACAGTAGGATGTAATCACATTCAGACAGGTCCTGAGAGTGATTCTGATGCAGATCTGAAACTGAGTCTTTTATGTACTGTTCAGAATTAAAATCCTGGGAGTAGACCAGCCAAGGGCCAGTCAGGAAATCACCAACCACTCTGGGGATTTCACATTCAAGTGCAGAGAATTAGTTATGACAATATAGAAAGGGCTAGGAGAGCATAAGGTGGTAGTAGATGGGGCTGCCAAGAGCCGGAAGACGTAAGTGTTTAATGCCTCCTGGCTGGATCCCACAGCCTCGCAGGCCTCTGTGACATTGAAAAGGCCACCAAAGTTTAGTTCTGGTCTTGTCATTGACCAGGGCTGGAGTTTCTGAGAAGGTGTTCCCCTGCCGGGGCTTCTAGAGACTAGAATTCCCCTCTACCCTGCTGAGACGATGGCGTCCCCAGCACTGTCAGACACTGCCACACTACTGGAGTCAGCAGAGGAGGCCTTCTATTTTTCTCCCGCCTTCTGACACCCCCCGCCCCGACCCCGCCGGGACCTCCACTGACAGAGACTGCCAGTGAGCCAGCTAGCAAGTGAGCCCAAGGACAGAAAAATTTGCAGACTCCCAACCGTGGCGGCGGAGAGAAGAACATAAAAATACAGGAGTGAGAGGTGGAAGGTGAGTGACCAGCAGGGTCCACAGGAGTAACCGCAGTGAGAGAATGGGCAGGTGGTGGAGACTCAGCAGGAGAGAAAGAGAAGTGGTTAGAAAGAGAATTCAGAATCATCGATGACCCCGGAAAGTGAAGACAGAGTTCAAAAAAGAGGTGTATTCAGTGGGATCCAATGTTAGAGAGCAGCAAACCAGATTCGACAGTTAGTCATCCTGATGAACTTGACAGCCTAGGGTTTGTTTCTTGGCTATTGGAGGGGCAGATGCCAGATTTCATAAAAAGTCAAACGTCAGGAAATAAGGCAGTGGGCACAGGCTATTCATTGTTAACATTTGGCAGCAAATGTGAAAAATTAACTGGCTTCTACACCTTTCTCAGAAACTGGACATAATAAGATAAGTTTTCCCAGGCCTTTCCTGGTTTTAGCTGGGAACTCAGTCTCAGGCCAGGTGAGGTGGTAGGTCATTATAACCCTGTGGTCCCAGGCAAGATGACAGGACTGATCACTTTATCCCAGAATGTCTCAGAGAATGTTCACAAATGAGCTACACTCAGACTCCAACTAAAGGATGTAGCAGGTTTTATTACTTGAAAACATAACGTGCTCCCTGAATAACCATTGTCCCCAGTTAACTAATAGTGCACTCATTTCACTTGGCTTTAAACGTGATTCTTCTCCATCCAGGTCTCACCCCCTTTAGTCCATCTGCTGGCTGCAAAAGACATCCCAAGAGAAGCATTCTCCTACTTGGCTTTTCCAGCTCAACCTTTTCACGACACTCCAGTTAATTAATACCTGCCCTGGGTCAGCCTGGAGGAAAATGCGTTGAGCTTAGAGATTTCCATTTTAATGCTGAACCCCAGGAAGGAGCAAAGCAAATTTATACCAGTGGGTCTAATTGCTAGAGAGGTAATTCTGCAAAGATGGAAATCAGCTGAAAGATTAACACTACTACACCAGCTTGAGTGCCCTGGCTAACAGAGAAAAAATAATGTTTCAATTAAATGAAAGGATACTGAATTAGGTAGATTACTCAGGAGACTGGTAATGGAATACAGAGCCTTTCACCTCTAGGTCACCATTACTAATCTGGTCCAGGGCAGTTCTAGACCATAGTTTTGAGGGGCTGATGGCTCACCCCAGCCCTTTGCTGTCTGCAGCACTTGATGAACTGGTCTCCCAAAGCACCTGCATCAGCCTCTAAGGTCACTGTGGTTCATTGAAGTTCTAAGAGGAAGTGAAGCCCCCTCTTTGGAGAGGAGGGGCAGGCCATGAGGACACTCCACGACTGATGGGAACAACAGGACCTGCTTCAGGGAAACTGGGATGGAGAAATAATTTGAAATGGCCAGACATGCAGAGAAGGAAAATCCCATTTCAATCCACATAGGTGCACATTCACTGCTTTACCTGAATTTAGAGTTGAGATGGAAGTGAAAATGGTCATTAAAAGGTTAGTTCTTTTTGTGTATTCATAGGGGATGGCAAGGGATGAGGGAGATTTGAAGTCAAATGGAGCATGTTGACTAAAACTGAGTTATGAAATAACTTATTACCCATGTCTGACTATATCCCAGGGCTTTGCTTATACCACAAAATATTACTACAGACAGATAAAGTCTGATATAAGGAGATTAGCTTAATTCCCGATGCCAGTGTAACCAAAGTCTTCTCCCTTAATGGAACCCATATGTCAGCCGGGGTCTCCCTGCCTTTTACAGTCTAGATAAGATTGTTTCCGACTTTACATTCCATACTTAGCGGGAATCTAAAAAAGGTCCCCAAGATTCTTGCAAATTCTCAGAGGTTATGATCTCATGGTTATGTCTGGATCGAAATATTTTCCTGGATCAGTTCAGTTTACAAGTAACCTTGCCACTCTGGGCCTGCCATGTCTACATGGACCTAAATGAGAGACTCAGGTGCTTCTTCCAGCTCTGCAAGCAACGTATCAGCCTGACGTACTTGTGTGCACAGAGACTTCATTCCAACTGGGACATGGTGTGCAGAGGGGTGGAGGGGCTTTACATCACAACAACACAAACGAGGCAGACCTTGTCCATAAAAGTCTGAGCGCAGCCCAACACTGGGGACATTTTACTGGCTCATTCACCCTATTTCGTCTCCTTTATCCTGTTACTTTTAACCGCCTCTCTTCTCTCATTTCTCTTCTTATGTGGACCCTCAAAATTGTCTCAGAAGCTCCATATTCTTGTTTCCTCGGCAATTTTCACATCTAAAAACCTCTGAGGCCAACTCACCAAGTCTTTTGGCAAGGGAAAGAGCCTCTAGGTCAGATATTCACCCTTTAATGGTGGTGGTCTGAGTTTAAAGAAACAGTTTTGTTTTTCTTCCCTCTACAGTAATATACCAAAGAAATATTTGAACAATTCCCTTATTGTTTGAGTTTGTTCTTAGGATGTAAAATGGAAATACACGTATGGATGTGGGCCTGTTTCCATGTTCAAATATAAATGTTCAGATTCAACTCCTCAATGGAAGACTTAACTAGGATTTTGCACCTTAATGAAAAATGACAACATGGCAAATGAATGGAGTAGGGACAACCTGTGGTCGCATCACATTAATAGAAGCAAATACTCCCACAGTGATTCTAAATTAATTCACAAATGTTCAGTTTGGAGACCTTTTGCTCAAGAGGGCCTGCTTAGGGTCTGAGTGCCCGGGAATGTGTTTTTGATAGTGGGGGAAGAAAGATTTATTGTTTCACTATAGAATGAAGGTTTTACGTCACCAAAAAACCAGAAGGCCTCCATATAGTTTTCTAGGAGTATAACTGTGACAGCAGATAGTTTTCTTTTCTGTTACATATAGTTTTCCTAATCAATGTTATAGTGATGTACCCTTTAAGCAGAAGATACTACTTGAAATACTTCAGTTTCCATCTAATTCACATTTTCATTGTACAGATAAGGAAACTGAAGGCCTAAGAGGGTGGTGGCTCTGGGACAGGAAAAAGGAGCGAGTCTCCGTGTCTGTCCATGTTATCTTCCCCCCGGTCATAGACATTAATACCTTGTAGATTTATAAGAGCAAAAATGGGTTATGAATCCTGGGGAATGACAACACAGAGAATTTTTTAGACATCTGTTTTAGTATTCTGTGCCCTTGATTTGATGGGAGATGTAAGAGGGCAGGAGAAAGTTGACCTATAGGTCATTGGTCTAATCCAGCTGGGCTAAATAAGACAGCTTTTCTTTAGCTAGGTAGCTTGGAGTCGCTGCGGATATTTTTATTCTGGTAATGGAGAGATAGATATGGCCTCTGGGAACAGTTCTTGGAAATCCTACTTTCTCCAGATGCTCAATATGGGCGTGGGACGGATTGGCTTCAAGGCCAAGAGCAACAAATATTACCACAAGCCCACTGGTCAGAGAGCTGAGGATATTCAAAGGTCTGGAGTCTTGCCACAGGACCCTGGGGTTTTGTCATTACTCTCCACAGCAATCTTAAATCTTAGAATTCTTTAGACAGCAATAGCCATCAAAGTTGATGGTCAGTGGAGCCGGCTCAGGTCCGAGTGAGCTCTGGGAGTTAACGCCCCTCTCCAGATGCTCACTCCATCAGGCTGCAAGACAGTTGGTGAGAGAGAGAGTTGGTCATTTAGCGAATGGTTCCCTAGCACGCAATGGGAGGCAATAAAGTTCCTGCCCCAGGCTGGCACATTTACTAGCAGAAACTGGCTGAATAGAAAATATCTGCAAGTATTTTTAAGCATAAAGTCTGGTTCTGAAAACTAGTTTCCCCATAAAGGCACCTATTATTAATTTTTACTGAATGTTCTCAAAAGCATACTTGTAAATCTCAAGTTTGGAGTTGGATAGAGCAAGGAAATCAAGACATCAGAAATATATAATATCACCAAATATTGACATCAAGAATAGACAGGCATCAGTGGTCTTTGCTTTGGCAATACAGATACAGTATGGCAGGTAGAGGCAGTCCCTACGTGCACCTGTACAGGAAGTCTCTGGGGAAACATGTGCAAGTCTGTAGAAACAGACTAATGGCCAATAAACACAGGGAAAAGTGCTCAACATCTCTAATCATCACAGAAATGCAAATCAAAACCACCAGGAGGTATCACATAACTCCAGTGAGAACGGCTTTTATCAGAAAGTCCCAAAACAACAGATGCTGGTGTGGAAGCAGAGAGAAAGGAATTCTGATCCATGATTGGTGGGACTGTAAATTAGTGCAACCTTTACAGAAAACAGTATGGAGATACCTCAAAGCACAAAATAGGTCTACCTTTTGATTCATCAATCTCACTAGTAGGTATTTATCCAAAGGGGGAAAAAAGCCATTTTCACAGAAGGACGAGCACTCAAATGTTTACTGCAGCGCAATTCACAATAGCAAAGATGTGGAAACAAACCAAGTGTCCATCAATACATGAGTAGATTAATAAATGTGGTCTATATATACCATGGAGTCCAACTCTACCATTAAAAAAATACTTTTTTAGGGTGGGTGAGGAGGGAACGGTATACAAAAATAAGAATAGGGCAGTGCCTGTGGCTCAAAGGAGTAGTGTGCTGGCCCCATAAGCCAGAGGTGGCAGATTCAAACCTAGCCCTGGCCAAAAACTGCAAAAAAATTTTTAAAAAAAGATAAAAATAAAATACCTTTGCAATGTTCTGGATAGAAATGGAGACAATTTTTCTAAGTGAAATTCTACAAGAATGGAAAAAAACACAACACGCACTCACTATTAAACTGAAACTAATCGATCAACACCCATGTGCACATTTGGTAGGAAAACTCAACAGCAGGTGAGAGGGGATGGGAGCTGAGTGGTAAATTCATACCTAATGGATGCATTTGCAGCTATGGGAGTGAGAGGCCCACTTAGAACTTTGACTCAAAGTGTACAGAAGCAATTCATGTAATCAAAACATTTTTACTCTCATAATGTTCTGAATTCTTAAAAAAGACATAGACTATATGTAGTAAAATGAACACTCACAAAATACGACAGTGTAGTGTCAGAAAATGCCAGGAGCTAATAACTTCCATCTTTCTTGTCTAACTTTCATCTGTGTCAAACCCTCACTGACTTTATGTGGGTATTTGCCTTAACTGGGGAAATCTGAATTCCAGAACATCTTGGAAAAGAAATCTATTTTGCCTATTTCAAGAATGCACAGTGTATTTCAGTCAACTCGTTTGTAATTTGAGTTTAGAAAATAAGTTCCTCCTTTTAAATAGGGATTTATTTGGATCTGTGTGTGATCGTCTAGTTTAAATTCTTAATTCACTTTTCAGTGATACAGAAATTAGTTCAGCATATCTCCTAACCAAAGACATATCAATTCTACTGAGTTTTCTGCTCTCCCTCAGGACTTTCATCGAACTTCTGAACAGCTTTTGTCTCTCTACTTAAGTCCTTTTATTATTTCTTGTGTGTGAGTGTGTGTGTTTTGTTTTTTGAGAAACATCTTAAAATTGAATTGCAATGGGTTAAATGAAGAATGTCAAAGCCAACTATAGGCTGACTGGAAGTGACAAACAATGGAAAATTCAGTAGAAATGCTATATAGGAGGTCTCCCTCACAAAGAGTAGGCATTTTTTTCAGTTGTTCCCATTGCAAAAATGGCACAGTTTCCATGTAATTCATTTTCTTTACAGGTAAGGTCATAAGCTAAATCCTAAGGACTATTTTCATCATCATCAAATCACCACAACTGTTCTCATGAAAAAAGGGAAATAGTCCTACTGAATTTGTTTGAAAAGGAGGCTGATATATGATTAGCATTCAGCCTGACATAATGGCCAGGGGTTGTAAATACTGGGGCCCAGTCGTCGTAGCAGCGAATGCCCAATGAATGAAATGGTTGTATGATGACTCCTGGACTGTTTATTGAATTGCATTACTTACGAAACGCTTCAGAAGAAAAGGCCGCCAACTGATAAGGACTGCAAGTGTTAGCACAACCAGCATGTGAAGACAGAAGGGAAATTTATGTTCAACCAGTTCATCGAGAACAGATCTCTTGTTTCATGTACTTGGGATATCTCGCACTCATCCTCTTGGAGTTGGGCAGTGTATGGGCTGAGACTCCGAAGAACTGCATAGAGTCTGCCTCTGCCAACAGCTGGCTGTATGACCCAAGGTTAGGAAAATTATGGTACACCTCCAGGAGCCACGTGACACAGTTACTTGGAGAAGGGAGGAATTAGTGCCTAGAAGGTGGAAGCTTTTGATTTCCCATTTGGCTCTTGGTTTGCCAGAAAAAAGGTAACCACCACCCTGAACCCTCCTGTGCGCCTCTCTCTCTCAATTTTGCCACCCTCAAATCTTTTCTTTGCTATCTATAAACACAGATTTCTAAAGTGATAGGTTTTCAGGATATATTGCACTAATACATCATCAGTATTGTCATTATGATGTATTAACACAATGCATCATCATAGACCTGTCAGAGCCATGATTTATGACTCAAAAATGTGTTGTGGTATAGCAAGGCATCAGGGACCCCACTGACTGAATGCTTGTTTATTTTTGCACTTAAGGGCTTTGAAAGTAAGCGTCAGACTTACTTTTCCTCAACGAAGGACCAGGAGAAGATTTTGAAAGGAGGACTCCATTTCAAAACACTGGAGAGGCCAGTGGGTCACACTTAAGATATAAAGGTTTATGTTTTCCCAGACCACTTTAAGTTCAGAATCCAACTTTCACACTCCAAGTCATTTGGCTCCCACTGGAAGAATCTGGCCTTTTCCATGTCTTTCCATGCCTCCATTTAGAACTCCCTTAATAGTTAAGTGTGTGAGGTGTGGTAGGAAAGGTACACATTAGAGGCTTTCTTTTCCTGCCAACAGTAATATAGATAGTGTTATAGTTTATGAAAGTAATAAACGTGATTATGCAGGGAAAATTTGCTTGCAAAGTAGCCGGGTGCCAGCATTCCACGTTTTCTCTTTCTGAGCATTAAGTTCTTTCATAACGGCCTCAACAAAGTACTGAGCACATGTTGCGTGGACAGCATTGAACACAGTGCTGAGAGACGGGCAAAAGATGTGGGGCCATCCTAGAACAAGGTGGGGGGAATGGATATTAAGTGGAAAATGAAAGCACACTGAAAGCAGCATAGTATCATTCCAGTTGCAAGCAGATTTGCAAGGAAAGGCTTCTGGAAAGGGTGCATCATGGGGCAACATGGGAAGCACATTAGGGAGATGAGAGGGCCGTCTGACTGCTCCTGGAGTCTAGCCTGTCACTTCTTTCCTGAGTGCACTTTTCATCATTGTTCACCAAAGCCTAGTTTCGTAAGATCTGAAGCAGCGTTGAACTCGGAGTCTGAAAATTTGGAACACAGATTCTTCCATCCTTCTCTGCCCCACTCACTTCTACCCTTGGATTTGTCTAGCCAGGAGCATTACCACGTACATTAATGACAAAATATGTAATGATGAGAAAGGTAGAAAGTGTCTTTGGCTAAGTGTTTTCTGTTAATGGATCTGAGAACTGGGGGCACAGCCCAAAACCTGGCTGGTCAGAGCAAATGTCACCTTAAGGACATCTGTACACTGTGACACACTTTTTCTTATTGCAAAAAAATGCTAAATATAATTACAGCCATGCCTGGTTCTTCCAGGCTTAATTTACCCACATGTCTGGAAAGCCAGAAAACTAACTAGTAAAGAATTCACTAACATAGGCGGCAGAGAATTTGCCAAGAATTTGTTAATCTGAAGGTTTATTTTTTTTATACAAATACGAAAGGAGTTTGCAAACTGGTTTGATTAACCAGGTCAAGTTGTATATTTTGTTAACTTTAAAACTTTTTTTATCCTTTTCACATTAAAAAAAATCCATAGACAAGGGTGGTGTGGGTGAAGGGAGGTTGTGTGCTCAATAAAACTTACAAGGAGATAGGCGTCAGCTGCTTAATTTCACTCTCTGGCTTCGGCCAGAAGCAGCTGCAAAATATCTCCTCTAACGCAAGTCTTTTAGGACTTTTACTGACTTCTTATTCCAAAGGATCTTCTATTGGGGTGGCGCCTGTGACTCAAAGGAGTAGGGCGCTGGCTCCCTACTCCAGCCCCGTCCAAAAACTGCAAAAAATGAAAGATATCTTCTATTGATTTCCTAAGGAATCTCAGCACAGAGAGTTCCATGGAGAGAACACATTTGAACACTTTATGCAATATTTACCACCACAGATGAGTCAAAATCTTCAGATAATTTGCTTATTATTAACTGCAGGCATTTCTGTTTTCCGGAGAAGCAAAATCACTTTGTTTTCTCCTATATGCCACATTATAATCATATAAATGACTGCCATGACTAAAATCCAGCCATGGTCCCGCACTGTCCCCAAGATAGCATCTGAACTCACTGGTGTAAATTCATCCATTTTTATGAGTCCTTCTTTACCTCTTTACCCATATACCCCACTATTTCTGTGGCTAAATTATAAATCCTTACAATACTGAGCCACCGGCTGTCTCTCCTAGCCAGCCTGCCTCAGCCTTTTCTCTAGTCCTGGGCACTCTGCTTTCCCCTTCCTTCTTGCCCCACATTTGCCTGGCTCCCTCCTCATCCTCTGGGACCCCACCTGGGCATCAGCTCCTCCTGAATTCTCTTCTCACCACCTCGAGACAGGATCTAGCTATTCTACCTGGGTGCTCATGGTCAAACCTGCCTGGACAGCCAATCTTTTCACAGTCCTAACCATATTCTATTGGAATTACCCTACTGTACTCCTGTCCCTAACCAGATGAGGAAGCTCTTGAGACTTGAAGAGTGTCTGTTTCTCAATTATATTTATCTAGGCCGACACCTGGAATATTGTGCCCTCATTATATAGTTCTTGACTAAATAAACAGAGATAACTGACTATATAGTACACATAGTGACTCCATGGCCTGCTGCAAAGTTCACCTTAAATGGCATGGTTTTGTGAATATGTTAAATTATTTTAAGCCTTTTATATGTGATCGAGACCCTCCATCACAGCACAAGTCCTTGGACACAGCAAGTACTCAGTAAGTATTGGATGACTGATTAATTAACAGAAGCTCTTTGTGCACAGTGAAATGATTAACATCCTGGCCCTGCAGAGGCCGAGGCCACAGCCAGCCTAGCCTTCTGTGCTGCTGCTATGTGCATTCTCCTGGATGTTTTTATTACTGAAAACACTAAAATTATTTTTGTCAGTTAAGCCAATAAGCTCCATGGACATTTACTACCTTGATCAAAAATAGGTTCATCATCTGAAGAGTTTGGTCTAGCACAGGATATGTTTTAACAGATCCTAAAATGTCCAGTTTTCCCTTTATTGTCCTCCTCAAACTCACTGGCCTGAAATGTCTGACAAGTGTTTTACCACTTGAGCTTAGGATTTTGAGCCCCATAAAAATGTTGACAGCCTTATCAGAGGCATGATCCTCCTACTTGGTCACGAAGATCTGCAGTGTCACTCCAAACTCTTACTAAGGGCGGCAGGTGCCTTTATGTCCTAGTTAAGATGTTCAGTCCCCTCAAAGACTAGTCAGCTGGCCCCGTAAAAAGCAGTCGTATCCCCAAAGCAATGACCATGCATCACCATCCAATGGAAAGCAGAGTCCCAAGAAAATGGAGTTGGAGATGGTTAGTATTTGACAGAGGAAGGATTTTATGACAAACGTCCTGGTTGAATGTGGTGCTGGGGAAAGGCATGAACATCTAGAGATTAGTCTGAGAACACTGATGCCCAGAGTCGGGTTGGATCGCCCAGGGGGCAGAGAACGAAGAAAGGGGGAGAGAGAGGAGAACAAAACCAAGCTGTCCAAACTTCACAACCTTTCCTTCTGACTATGCTTTGACCAGACATGGCCTTTGGGAAACACAATTTTAAAGAGTAAGGACATTGGAGTTAGAAGGATCCAGGCTCACTTAAAGACCAAGGCTCCCTTCAGTATATAGGTGATCGTGGATAAGTCATCTCAAAGACTCAGCTTATTCTTCTGTAAAATGGAAATGATGATGTTTATCTTGCAAGCAATTTTGAGGATGAGAGGTGGGTACTTGGTTAATTTCCTTATCTTTCCACAGGCTAGCAATGCTTTTTCAGTTTGGTATTTAATTCACAGTTATCATTACCACTGACCAATAGAGAGCTCTCAGGACTGTTTATACACGAGAAGAAAGGAAATAGGGGAGAACCATAATTGAGGCCTCTTAGATTTAGAGGTGCCTGTTGCTAATGCTATAAAGTGAACCTGATTTTTCTGATTTTAGAAGAAAAATGTGAAAATGTAGCCAATTAGTTGTAAGTTCTCTATATCTCCAAATATCCAGGTATTCAGCTGCGTGAGAGAAACGGTTCATGATTTGATGACTTTTTTGTTTGTTATCCACGTGGCTTGGCCTTTCAGGGGTAGAGTCATCAATATCGATACCAGGGTTCTTTTAAAGCTTCAGGTTTTCTGTCCTGCATCAATCCAGATTATGTCCAAATTATTGGCTCACCGTGCTCTCCAAGGTGGTCCAGCTGTATCCTTTGTTATTATCCCAGTGAGACTTTTTCCTCTATTTCAGAGCAGGGTTCTTAAAACAGAGGATTTTAAATCAATTTAAATTTGGTTAAGCAGCAATTAATCTATTTTGTTAACCTTAGTTTGGCTATATCAAATTCTCCAAGTGATAATTTTTTATTAGTATCACCATTTTGAAATTCACCTTATATTTTCTCAGCATGTTCAAGGTGTCTCCTGCCAAATCACAGACGGCATTGCCAATAGTCAAATAAGTTTTAAGTGGTGAGTCAGAGAGAAATGAATTAAAGCCTTTTGGAGCGGAAAGCACTTGGATTTTCTAGTTCAACAGTTCTTTTTACAGATGAGGTTGCAGCCCAGAGGCATAAAATGATTTGCTCAAGGTCATACAAGTAGGTTACGGCAAAACTGAGTTAGAACCCAGATCTTCCAAGTTCAGTTCCCACCCTCCAAAAACAGAAACTGATGTCCAGAAGGTTTGAAAAAAGCTAGCATTGTCATGATGGGCTAGTGAAGGAAAGAAGGATGTTGGGGTTCAACAAGTAACCACTGGTAGCAGTTTCAAAGTGCACGGTCACGTCCTTCATTGTTAAGTAACGATGGAGTACACTGGATGATGCTGGGGGTTTTATCATCTCTTACACTGCTGCAGTGGTTCCCAACCAGGCATAATTTTGTCCTGCAAGGGGACATTTGATAACATCTTGAGACATTTTTGATTGTCACAGCTTCGGGGAGACGGTAAGGTGGTTGCTACTGACATCCAGCGATCAGAGGACACTGCTAAAGGTCCTACAAGGCACAGGGTGGATCCATACAACACAGAATTTTCCAAGTAGAGAGCACAATAGTGGTTTCTAGAGGCTGGGAGCATAGGGAAGGCGGGGTTGGTGGAATAGCAAGAGTGTGGTCAATGCGCCCAAAGTGAGTTAGATCCAAGTCAGATCTGGTGTTCCACTGCGCAATCGCATAACTGTGGTCAATGATACTATATTTCAAAATTATTAATATATTATTAAATGTATTATTGACATTATTATATTATTAGTATAATATGATATTATTGATATATTAAATATATTATTAATATATTTTGAAATATATTTATATTTATATTTCAAAATAGGTAGAAGAGAGGATTTTGATGTCCTCACTACAAAGAAATGATTAAAAATATGAGGTAATAGATATGCTAAATACCCTGCTTTGAGCTCTGAACAATGTATACCTGTATCAAAACGTCACAGTGTACCCCATAAACATGTACAATTATTATGTGTCAATTAAAAACAAAATAAAAAGTAAAAATGACAAAAAAGAATTTTCTACCTCAAAATGCCAAAAATGTAAAGGAGCTCAGGAAATGCGACTGCTTGGTGTAAGGGATGTTTTAAATTACAGGCCCTTAGAGATCAACAGGTGTTGGAAGGGGCTTGCCCTGTACCTTCACAAAAACCAGATCCATCCAAAAGGACAATTGAATCCCCCTCTCCTTCCAGTTATCTCAATGTATTTCAGGAAAGAAGACTAAGAATACAACCAGACCTTGCCTAAATCATTTTTGTCTCTCAGGTTAAGTTAATTTCCAAAGAAAATCATTTGCAAGTCAGTCTTTTCCCCAACCCCATTCATTCATTCTCCCAAGTATTTATTTATCCTCCCTAGTAACGATGATGAAAAGCAAAACAAAATGAAACAATTTTGACAACAACAACAAAAACCAAACCATCCACTTTCTGAATTTCTTAAATGAGTGATGAACATAGTACTTTCTCTCCAATTAGAATGAATGTATATGTACTCTCATAATGTTGGGAAAAGCTACATTTCCATGCTGTAATAAGATTTTACAACAGCACAACCTTAGCGGAGCCTAACCAGCTTCTGTCTGTCAACAGAAAACAAAAACACCAATTTGTTTCTGATTCTCAAAGTTTTAACTGATGTACAAATTGGAAAATTTAGTGTTGCTTATGAAATGAGGTGGTAAAATAAAATTTTCCTTATTATTTACTATCTGGGATTTAAATCTTATTTATAATAAATCATTTCCAAATCTTAAACCGTGGCTCAAATATATACATGTGTTCTAAACCAATGGGTGTAGGTGGAAAGGTGATTGGTATCTGAGACTTATCCCTCAGCTAGGACAACATCGATTTTATCTGTGTGCTTACACAATATTTTGTTTCAACCAAGGATTTCTCCATCTAAAAAAATTTGAAAACCACTACCCTTTTGGGAAATAAGGCAGCAGATGTAAAGAAATACAATACAGGTCAAATTTCATCACAATAAATGCTATTGTGACAAAAATCTCTATACACCAAAAGATTTCTGAGTCCTTGGCAATAACCCAAAATATGCAATAACTTTAAAAAAAGCAATAGAGCAAAATAAAATAATAGAATCATCTTTTTATTATAGTTGCTTTGGAAGAAGTATTTTGTATGGTTTAGAAGAAGTATTCCTTGCTCGGAGGTAAAATGAATCTTCAGGATAGAATTCAGTGTTGGCCGTTTACTCTAGGTATAGCCACTTCCTTTTTAGTCTGCTTGATGTCCTCCTGATGTTCATAGTGAACTTAAAGTCCTGAGCAACTGAAAGAGGTACCTAAAAATGAATTCCATAAACCTTACATGAATACTCTTCAACTGTGATTCCAAGAACAGGAGGGAAGATAGTCACAAAAGTAATAATGAGTCCCTCTATGGTAGGGACAGCCAGTTACTCCTTGTGGTTTTCCAAACTCTTATTTTTACTTGCACACCTTTGCATTCCAAATATTGTCTATATTCTCCAGCCTCTCTTGCAATTAGTTGCAGCCAATGAAATCTAATAATGTCATGTAGATCTTCAGAGAAGTTCACATAAAAAGAAATAGTCATAGTAGAAAGGAGCTGCCATCCTCTTTCCTGCAGTCTAGAAGTCAACTGTCATGGTTAGAACTCCCACCATCATCTGGGAACATTAACTGTCCTTGAGGATGGAGTTGTGTCGTGAAGCAAAAAAATATAAGAACCTTGAGTTCCTAAAGCTCTTGGAGAGTCACCAAACAGTCTCAGATTGCCCATTTATGAACTATTGCATGAGGGAATAAATACTGTGTAATTTGTCCACTGTGGCTGGGATTCTAGTCCTAGCACCAAACATAATTACAGTAATAGATTTTCATATGCTAACCAGTATATCCTTCTTTCTACTATACTTTGCTATTATATTGCTTCTATGGAACTATTCATTCAAAATAGACTCTGTACCTTTACCATGTTCCAGGGTATATGCCAACACATGAGGTAAATAAAATATACATCTTTCTTTTATGAAAAGGTCCTTAATTCTAGTCATTCTAATACACAAGGAGACTGTCTTAATTTCTTTAAAATTGCAATAGAGCTAATCATGTGCTAGTTTGATTTTGTGATAATTTAATTTTTTCAGCTTTATTGAGCTAGAAGTGACACAATAAGCCACATATTTTAATGATGGAATCTGATAAGTTTTGAAGTATGCATACGTTCATGAAACCATCACCACACTCAAGACGATAGATGCATTCATCATCCCTGAAAGTTTCCTCGTGTCTTTACAAAACCTTCCTTTCTACCCTTCCCACCGTCCACCCCATCCTCAGGAAACTGCTCTCTTTCTCTTTAGATTAGCTTGCAATTTTACTAGATTTTTATATAAATGTGCTCGTTTTGACCAACAATTCTGATGGAAAAACATATGGCCACAGACAGTCTTGTTTTTGCTCAGTCTGGAGACCTGATTTGTTTCCCAGATTTCTACGACGGCAGATGACTCTGCTACTGTTGTTTTTTTCATAAATTGTAGAACTTTATCTGAAGTTAGCTACATATAGGCAAGAAAGAAGTTCTTGGTATTCATCCTTTCAATTGTATGCTTGATTGAAGAAAATTAGTTTAATTTGTAAATATGGATGAATGCCAAGATGAGACTTAAACATATTATATGACTGCAGTAACAGTGAAGTTATTTGAAAGGATCCTCATTTATTTCAAGATACTTACCAGCTTCTAGACTCTCTACACGCATTTTTTTTTTTTTTTTTTTTTAGATAGAGTCTCACTTTATCACCCTCGGTAGAGTGCTGTGGCATCACAGCTCACAGCAACCTCCAGCTCCTGGGGTCAGGTGATTCTCTTGCCTCAGCCTCCTGAGTAACTGGGACTACAGGCACCCACCACAATGCCCGCCTATTTCTTTGCAGTTTGGCCAGGGTCAGATTTAAACCTGCCACCCTCGGTATATGGGGCCGCTGCCCTACTCACTGAGCCACAGGCACTGCCCAGCTCTCTCTACATGCATTTTAAGACATAATACATACATACACAAATACATACATACTCTAATGTTTTTCCAAAAACTTTCAAGAACTGAAAATATTTGGAGTTTTCAAGTTATCATATTTTTCCTTAATCATCTCAACTGGTCTTAAAAGGCACTTTCAACTTAAATATACTACACATGTTGGAACTTTGTAAAGGGGATGAGTGGAGGTAAGATCAGTAGATAAAATAAAGGATGTTTAGCTAAGTCTGAATTTTAGAAAAATAATAAAAAAATGTTAGAATAAATATTCCCCAAATATTGTATAGGACATAGTTACAAGAAATGATGATGGGCTTCTTAAAATCTAAAATTCAGATTTAACCTGGTGTTCTGCATTTTTATTTGCTAAATCTGGCAGCCTTAAGAGTGAGAGTGGTGGGGATTGGGGGATAGTGGTAAACTTGGGAGATGTGACTGGGCAGAGAGTAGAAGGCAGAAGGCCTGAGTGTGGCTAAAATGGGGATGAATGACCTCGGTGGAACTTACTCAATGGACCCAATTACAAACTTAAAATACAATTTAATTGTTAGGGCCTAAAAGTAATTGTGTTTATAACCCGTGAGTAGGACCGCTTTATGTCAACTTTAAATGATTGTAGGAGCCTAATGTCTGGAAGCAGAAATTGTCTTCCTGGGAAACTCTTTGCACTTGGGTAGGTAAAGCTCTGTGGGTTTTCAACGAGGTGTCTTTGACATACACGTGAACCCCTGGTTCAAGTGATAAGCCAAACATTTCAGAGTAAACATCAGATACAATTCCCAAGATATTCCTGGGAGAAGGTAGTTTTCAGGGAAAGGCTAGGTCTGAGGACTTTCTTACACCTCAGACTCTGTGAATTGAAACATACCTAATTCCTAGGTGTTTCTAGCTCTGGATAACTTAAATGGTGTCAGGTTAGGAAAACCTATCTGAATTAATGTGACCCAAGCTCATTTAAGATCCCATCTCATCCAATGGCGGAAGCAACTTAAGAAAGCCCCTTTGTTCGCTACCACAGGCCCACATCAGGTCTGCCCCACCCCCACTTTCTGAGTCTTCCAGGTCATTAGCCACCAATGACTGTTACTAATGAATAGGCTATGCCACAGACAGTATGTGAGGGAGCAGTGGGAGGTAACGTTGAGTGAGATGTTTGGATTAGATTCCCGTTTTGCCATTTGTGCATCTCTTTCTGACCCCCAACAAAGAAATCAAGTGCAGTCTGGAAACAGCTCATTGGCTGGGTAAGAAGATCAGCCCCTACAAGCCAGGTGGACCCCAAAACATCAAACCGTGAGGTTTTGCCTTCTCATGTTTCATAGCCTTCTGCTTTGCCAACCATGGTGGGAGGCTGACATGTTTCTGACCTTCTCCAGGGTAAGGTCACGTGGCCCCACAGCCCTGTGCAGTCAGCACACAGGCTGTTTGTTCCTTCCACAGGCAGCGCTGCCTGACCCTGTGGTCTGGGCTCATGTAGGAAACAAGCTAGATGATGTGACTGAAGGGATATGGGCCATTCTGTCCCCCTCCTATTTCCCTGCCTCCCAGCCACCACCTTACCCAAATAGTCCAAGTATCTCCCAAAGGACTGATGCCTCATCCCAAAGTCATCTTCAGCTGTCAAGGGTACCAGTGATATTCATGCTGGGGATGTTGACCATTAAATGAATAGGATCTTACTGGATTAAATAAAAATTAATAGGTTAAGAAAATGAAATTTGACCACTTAAAGCTGTTGGTGTTCCCTACAGAGTCATCCACTGCCATTTCTTTGATGCTTTCGTAATGTCTTACATTTACAAAGTAATCAATAATTATATGTTTATTTGCTGAAAGGAGATATTTAAAAACGCAACAAAACACAGACTGGTGAGCTCTCATATTCCACGCTAGACATGTAGGTACTTACGTGTTTCCGGACTGAAAGTCCCAAGTAAGATATTGGACCAAGTTTGCCATAAATTCTCTACCCGTGAATTTCAAACCCTAACTCTCTTAGGATTCCTGATATCTTTCATGTTCTTCTCAGAGTTTGGACAAACATCTCTGATTGTCTCAGTAGCCACACAAGCAAAATATGTCTGAAAAGATAATTTCCTTGAAAATAGAATCCATTCTGGCTCACTCGGGAAAGAGAAGAGTGACACAGAGAAGTGGCAGTGAGCTGGGACTCACCACCAGGAGGCAGTCTGGGCCCTGCTGCCTCTGACGGTGGTGGCGGCCTTGCAATCAGTCGTTCACCCTGGAGACTTTTGACTGTGAAAGAGAGTGTTCAGGGAATCAAGCTACGGCAACAGGTACACAAAGTCTAGGCAAGTCAATTTCTCTCTCCGAAGCTCAGTTTCATGGTGGATAAAACTGAGAGTAAAACAAGGTGACCGACATCGTCCCTTCAACTCAAAAGCCTTGAAAGAGGAGCCAGCTCTCTGTCATTTCTTACTCCCGACTGAGCGTCTATGTCTGCAGTGGGAACGCACACTTTGTTATTCCAGCCCTTCTCTCACATCTCTACTTAGTGGATATTGCTGGCCACACAACATCTTTTTGGAGATTCATTTCAGGAAATTCAGTCTTCCTAACAGTCTTGAAGACAGCCGCAGCTTTCGGCACTTTGTCAGAAATGCAGTCATCCAAGTATGGCGTCCTGTGTCCACTTACTCTTCCTTGGATGTGATTTTCCTTTTTAATGCAAGAAAAGAGTGATGGGAATGATGACGGGAAGACTGATGCAGAATATTTATTCTCCATAGCTGAACCCAATTCTATTTCCCATTTTCTATGGCTGCCTCATTTTCACTTATCAGAGACACTTCAGCCACAATGATACGATGTATTACACAACTTTATTATGAAAGAATCAGTAGTTTACATAAGCCCATTTGCCTAGCTAAGAAGAATAACAATTTATTACTTATACATCTATTATTTCATTTGGTCCTCTTATCTATTCTGGAAAGATCTGCGTTGGATGATTCAGAAAGGACAAGTGACTTATCTAAAGAAAGGCACAGGGACAGCAAAGAGGGATTGGAGTGAAAGGGAAGAGGGAGGAGGGGTGGTAAGCTCTCACCTAATGTGCACAATGTAGGAGGACACAGCACACCCCCCAGGGGAAGAGGGAGGAGGGTGGTAAGCTCTCACCTAATGTGCACAATGTAGGAGGACACAGCA
>CAUYRH010112541.1:0-12282 GCA_963574655.1 Perodicticus potto | reverse complement strand
CACATAGGGTCAGAAGAGATCAAACTTTCACTCTTCGCAGATGATATGATTGTATATCTGGAAAACACCAGGGATTCTACTATAAAACTTTTAGAAGTGATCAAGGAATACAGCAGTGTATCAGGCTACAAAATCAACACTAATAAATCAGTAGCCTTTATATACACCAAAAACAAGCAAGCTGAAAAAACAGGCATGGACTCTATTCTTTTAATGGTAGTGCCAAAGAAGATGAAATATTTGGGAGTCTACCTAACAAAGGATGTGAAAGATCTCTATAAAGAGAACTGTGAAACTCTAAGAAAAGAAATTTCTGAACATGTCAACAAATGGAAAAACATATCATGCTCATGGTTGGGAAGAATTAATATTGTTAAAATGTCCATACTATGCAAAACAATATACAATTTTAATGCAATTCCTATCAAAGCTCCATTGTCATATTTTAAAGATCTCAAAAAAATAATACTTTGTTTTATATGGAATCAGAAAAAACCTTGAATAGCCAAGACATTACTTAGAAATAAAAACAAAGCAAGAGGAATCACACCACCAGACCTGAGACTGTACTATAAATCGTTAGTGATCAAAACAGCATGGTACTGGCACGAAAACAGAGTGGTAGATGTTTGGAACAGAATAGAGAACCAACTACTTACCCCTATTTGATCTTCAACAAGCCAATTAAAAACATTCAGTGGAGAAAAGACTCCCTATTTAACAAATGGTGCTGGGACACCTGGCTGGCTACCTGTAGAAGACTGAAATTGAACCCACACCTTTCACCACTAATGAAGATAGACTCACTCTGGATTAAAGATTTAAACTTAAGACATGAAACTATAAAAATACTAGAAGAAAGTGCAGGAAAACTCTTGAAAGAATTGGCATGGGCAAATACTTTGTGAGGAGGATAACCTAGGCACCTGAAGCAGTATCAAGAATACACTACTGGGACCTGATCAAACTAAAAATCTTCTGCATGGCCAAGAACATGGTAAATATAGAAAGAAGACAGCCCTCAGAATGGGAGAAAATATTTGCAGTTTATGCCTCTGAAAAAGGTTTAATAACCAGAATCCACTGAGAACTCAAACATATTAGCTAGAAAAGAACAAGTGATCCCATTTCAGGATGGGCAAAGGATCTGAAGAGAAACTTCTCTAAAGAAGACAGGTGTATGGCCTACAGACACATGAAAAAATGCTCTCTATCCTTAATCATCCAAGAAATACAAAGCAAAACTACCTTGAGATATTATCTAACTCCAGTAAGATTAGCCCACATAACAAAATCCCAAACCCAGAGATGTTGGCATAGATGTGGAGAAAAGGGAATACTTCTACATTGCTGTTGGGGATGCAAACTAATACGTTCCTTTTGGAAAGATGTTTGGATAATACTCAGAGGTCTAAAAATAGACCTGCCATTTGATCCTATAATTCCTTTACTTGGTATATACCCAGAAGACCAAAAATCACATTACAACAAAGATATCTGTACCAGATTGTTTATTGTAGCCCAATTCATAATTGCTAAGTCGTGGAAGAAGTCCAAGGGCCCATCAATCCATGAATGGATTAATAAATTGTGGTACATGTATACCATGGAATATTATGCAGCCTTAAAGAAAGATGGTGACTTTACCTCTTTCATATTTACATGGATGGAGCTGGAACACATTCTCCTTAGCAAAGTATCTCAAGAATGGAAGAAAAAGTATCCAATGTACTCAGCCCTACTATGAAGCTAATGTATAGCTTTCATATGAAGGCTATAACCCAATTATAGCACAAGAAGACAGAGAAAGGGGTAAGGTAGGGAAGGGGAGGGGGAGGGTGGGTGGAGAGAGTGTAAATGGTGGGATCACACTTATGATGCATCTTAGAAGGGACAGGTGAAACCTACTAAATGCAGAACACAAATGTTTTCACACAATAAACGAGAAAATCCCATGAAGGTTATGTCAAACAGTTGGATGAAAATATTTCAGATTGTATATGAAGCCCGCACATTGTACCCCATGATTGCACTAATGTACACAGCTTTGATTTAATAAAAAATTAAAATTAAAAAATATATATAAAGAAGGCTTAATTGGCTTTGAGGACAGATTAGAAAATTCTAATATCCACTTAAAAGAGATTTAGAAAGCTTGAACAAGGCATATAAAGGGAAGGAATAATTCCTAAAGTTTAGGTAAGACCTAAAGAACTTTAAAAATTGGCAAGAAAAAAATTTAACAACCCCATTAAAAAGTTGGCAACAGACATGAACAGAAGTTTTTCAAAAGAAGATAGATAAATGGCCAATAGACATATGAAAAAATGCTCAACATGGCTAATCATCAGGGAAATGCAAATTAAAACCACAATGAAATATCTTTACCTTACTCTTGCTACTCTTGTATATTATTGTTTTGGCTTTTATTAAAAAGTACAAAAACAATAGATGTTGATAAGGATGCAGAGAGAAAGGAACACTTCTACACTATAGGTGGGAACACAGCCACCATGAAAAACGATATGGAAATTTCTCAAAGAACTAAAAGTAGACCTATCAATAGACCCAGCAATCCCACAGCTGGATATGTACCAAAGAAAAATAAGTCATTTTATTAAAAAGACAGCTCAAATTTTTATTGCAACACAATTCACAACTGCAAAGGTGTAGAATCAACATAAGTGCCCATCAATTTCATGAGTGGATTAACAAAATGTGGTATATGCATACCATGGAGCACTATTCAGTCATAAAAAAGGATGAATTGATGACTTTTTCAGCAATTAGGAACTAGAGAAAATTATCCTAAGTGAATTATCACAAGAAAGGAAAAACAAATACCACATGTACTTCTAATAAATTGGAACCCTCTAATAAATTGGAACTAACTGATGGGTACACACCTGTACAGAAGGAAATAAAAGTTATTGAACATCAAGCAGAGAGAAGTGGGGAAGCAAGGATGAGTAAAAATCCACCTAAGGGAAGAATGCCATTGGGATGAAGGGCACATTTATAACCTTGATTCAAGCCACATATCAAAAACATCTGTGCCCCCTTAATATTTTGTAATAAAAAAAGACATATTCTCTTAAACATCTTGAAGAAATTTCAAAACAATAATGACAAAAACAAAATTTTAAATGCTTTTGAGAAGCCCAAAGAAATACAGAAAACAAGACATTTTTAAAAATACAAAAGTCTGAAATCTAAAAATCAGGAGGATATTGTTTCCAAATTTCTCATAAAGGAATATTTTGATCCTAAAAACCCATCTCCAAAAGTCTTTGTTAAATATCTGCTGAATTCAGCAAAAATATAACTTTAGTGGCTTAAATAAAGTTTTTATTAAACAAAATACTTTATAGTGTGGCAGACCATAAATGGCACAGCAATGTCTCAATGTCATTAATATCCCAAGCTTCTCTATCCAAGGTCCACCTTGCTTGGAAAAATCCAAGGTGATTTTTCACCTTCACAGGCATCTAATGGCCAGAACATGACTATTTTTGTCTCTCATCTGCATTGTGAGAAGGGAAGAAGAGGAAAATAACAAAGAGAAAGCAGCTGTGCCTATATTGGAAACTATATTCAATACTGTGCCTGTATTAAAGAGCAAACTTTCCTAGACATACCCAGAAGAACGCCCTCTGCAGCTCTCCAGGAAGATACATGTTCTATACCCCTACTGACAAAAGAGCTAGGAAATCAGCCTTTTAGAAAGAGGCACACTACCATAAAAAAAGCTGGGGTTGCAATAGAGAGGAAGATACCTAGAATGGATGTGGAGTGGGAAATCAGCCAAGTCTGCCTGTGATTTTCCTTAGGGTGGCTCACCAATTCTGTCCACCTCCTTCTTCAAGAGTGTGCATTATTGAATTATGTTAATTGGCTGCATGTTTGAAAATAAAGTAAAATCTCATGACCAAACACATAAATAAATAATACCTTTGAGATCACAGTGCTGAACATAAAATCATGGAAGTATTGTAGGGAGAAAGTCTCACATTTTCCCCACATGCTTCGGTTATTGTTTATATTATTACAGAGGATACCCTCTTGTATTCTTTGTGTAATCATTTTAAATACAAAGTAACAACGACGCAATATGTTACTAGGAATGAATCAACATCTTTGTCCACTCTTCCACCTATTATAGTTATACACTTCAATGCTAGAGCAGAGCAAATCTAATGTATCATCCACATGGCCGTGTTCCAAATATTAGACAAACACAATTATTATAACGTTCCTAAGTTTTCCTTTATCCAAACCAAACATCCTTTGTCTTTTCAGTCATGGTTGATAGGCATAGTGTCAAATTCTTCACATCTCTACCTCCTTCTTTGACTGTAGCAACTCTACATCTTCATAAGGCAAAGTAAATTTTTGTCGTAGGCAGAATAATGAGTGTCTTTCTTCTAGTTACAGATATAAATGTTGTAGACTTATTCTTCCATTAATGAAGACTAACCCTACATTCACTTTTTAAAGCAACTCAATCATACAGTCAGGATTGATAAAGCATACTGATTTTGTCTTAAAATTTATTGTATAGGTAGTGGTAATTAGCCATGCCTTTTTCTTTTCTTTGCTTTTTTCTGGAGAGAGTGATTTTTGTCTTTCCTCAGCTACTCCCTGAAAATTTATTGAGGTCCTCAACTTGCTGATTGAGGTCCACCTGATTCATAAGGATTTGTGCTTTTCTGCTTGCCTTCAAGGCTCACAACTAAGCACCCATTTAGACCTGGGGACCAGACGTGGTGCTAGGTTACTAAGACATCACAAGAGCTAATTTTTGGCCAGAGAGAGACAGATTATACTGTTTACTGAAAAGTGCATGGAGCCAAACAGATCAAATGAACCCAGGGCTTTCCAGAACTGTGTATTCTTGGGCATATGACTTGATCTCTTCTTTCTAATACACAGATGGAGAATCTAATGCTTATCTTCTACTATTATTGTGGGCAATAGAGAAGTAACAAAAGCACAGTTGCCTAGGGTAACGCCTACCGCACAGTAGCAGCCTCTAGAGGAAATAATTGTTACTGCTGCTCTCCCAGAGATGACATTAGGTAACTCCGATGCCTCTTTTCCAGTCACAGGTTTCAAAATTCACTCGACTACACTGGACCGTTTATAATATAACCAGATGTAGATTCCTACTACATTTTGGTGTTACGTTAGGCCAATAGCCCAGCCTACTCTTGAGGACCCTATTTGGAACCTAAGCCAGAGGATGGATGTCTGACCTTCTCATCAGTCCTCTTCCGTGGAGCACTGTGCTTTTCTGCCCACACCCACCTGAGGAGCATGTTTCTTATAATTGGTTCTAAGCTTGCCACGCCCCCTGGGAACTGTGCTCTGGTGTTTTGATTGTTTGAAGTCCATGTTTGCCTCTGGGTCCGTTATGAGCTCACCCTGGTCATCAAGTCAGGGTTGAGAGGTTTGCCCTTCTCTCTCGGTGGTGGTAGCAGTAACAGTGGCTGCCGGTGCTGCTGCTGATACCGGCAGAGGTAGAACCTGCAGAGAATTTAAGCTCTTTATGTGTTAAACTGAGGGTATAAACTTAAGAAGCTTAGAACAGAGGTCTGGTGGCCACGCAATGCTACCCTCGTCAGCATGGTTTTCCACATTGCTCCTGGCTGCTGAGCTGGAATCTGATTTTCCAATATCCCTGGTATTTCTTTAAGCTGCCCAGTATTATTTCAAAGCACTAGATACACAATTTTGAGTATTGGTTAGGAGTGTGGGCTTTGGAACCAGAATGCCTGAGGATAAATCCCAGCTCTCCACTTGCTGTGTGACACGAGGGTAAGTAACTTAATCCTGGTATGCCTCAATTTCCTCATCTGTAAACAGGAATAATAATGGTGTGTGGAATCAAGGAATATGTAACATCTAGAAGACTCTGTGGCATGTATCCCGCACTCCATAATTGTAATATTAGATCAATTTTCTCATTAGGAAGGTAAAATCTGGTTCTTACAACCAAGAACTAAGACTAATAGCTATTAATATTTCGATTTTTGATGAGGAAATTGAAACTCAGAGGAGTTACCTAATAACATAAATTTAAGGAAACATGGATGTAAAAATTTGGGAATAAAATTCAGATTTATTTTAACTTCAAACTCAGTTCAATTTGTTTTTGTAAATCCCAATTAGTATGGAATGAATTAGAATATTGTTATACCAAACAAATAGAAGTAGCTTCATTCAAATGTAGTTACATGGGAAAATAAAAGCATTAGATAAGAAAATTTTCCTTTACTTATACCGTTATTACATTTAGGAGACTTTCTACCAGATTGAAATTCCAGTCCTCAATAAAATCATAAGAAATATGTGTCTGTGTATATAAGATATAGCATGCACCCAATAACTTAATAACACTATTTGTTATAACTGTCTCGAAGTTAATCCTATTGTAGCTATTTAGCGCCCTGGAAGCAACCAACATTACTAAAACAGAATGTGGGTAATTTTTCTTTAATTTTTTCCCTCCATCTCATTTTCTTGGCTTCAGAATCCAGTAAGCTGCAAATCTCCACTTTCTCTCGGATATTAAATGTAGCAAGGTTAGCAGTAACTCTTGATATAAGGGCTTATCTTTCCCCCTTGCACTCACCAGGCATAATTTCATCTCTCTTGCTGTGGCTGCAAAATAAAAATATGTGTTCCAAATGAAACAGTCAAGCATTTCACATCTGAGCTAAGCTCCTTTTCCTGTAGTCAAAAATACTTTGTACCTCCATTAAGGAAATCATCAGAAAAAGGACAGCCAGTTTCGACCTGATGTGTTTTCCTTTGTACAAGCCTTGCTTCAAATGAATAGACATATTTACCTTTTTAAAATGATTGTAAGTCCTCTCACATCGCTAAGGCTAATGTTGATGATTTGATGGGAAACAGAGAAGTAGGTCTTTTATAGAATACATCATAATTGCATCATTTACATATTTTATATAGAGTTAATCATTGAGCATCATATACCAAATGCTGTTTTA
This sequence comes from Perodicticus potto, assembly GCA_963574655.1. Classification (NCBI taxonomy): domain Eukaryota; kingdom Metazoa; phylum Chordata; class Mammalia; order Primates; family Lorisidae; genus Perodicticus; species Perodicticus potto. The sequence continues at coordinate 5,269 of CAUYRH010112541.1, read as the reverse complement.
ATTGGCTCTTTTCGAAATTAGCCATGATTTGCTCTTTTCTACTCTAAGTTCACTTCTGAATTTTAACAGAGTATAACAAAAAAACAGTATTTCTATTATTTCCAAATTGTGTGTAACTCTGAGTGTTTTAAATGGGCATATGTATTGTTGCATTTATAATTTCTCTGATATGCATTATTTTTCATTTTTATAATCACCAGGAAGAAGATATACATTAGATAAAAAAAGCCGATAAAGTCTCAGTTTATTAAACCAAGCTAATCTAAATTATTTTAGAGATTAATCTTCATTAAAGACATGTGAGCAATAATGTTTGATTAAGTCATATTCCAGTAATAGGGTCCATTTTGTGTCCTTGAAGAATAAGACTTTACCGTGTGCAGTGTGTTTAAAAATACATAAAGTGCTTTTCTCATTGATTTTCTCATTTAATTCTGACAACAACTGTATAAACTGTATCTAAAAGGTTTTATTGTTACATTATCAGTTGAGAAGATGATGTTTACAGAGGTTAAGTTGCATTGTGCTACCCCCTGAGGGTGGAAAAAATGGGCAATAAATGGCAAAGCTGGGACTTGAATCCATTATCTTACTGTCTCCATCCAGTACCTTTCCTATTACAGCAGTTTCTCTCATTCTGTCAGCAAGTTCACGTGAGAATTTGAAAATGAAGTCAGTTGATTTATCTCAGAGGTCTTGCTCGGGTCTCCAGCCTTTCTGCAGAATATGCAATGCTGTGGTTCAAGGCTTACCTGCAGATACACCCTATCCCAGCCTCCCTGGCAATGAATGTACATCTTATTGCTTTCCCTGTAGGCAGTGATGAGCCTGAGATGATAGAGAGTTCATGGTGCATCACCAATATCTGTTTGTAAATGACTAAGTGATCTGGACATACTCGTGATCTCATAGAAAGAAGACTCAACTCAGATTCAAAATGTTTGACCCTGTCTGTGGTCATGGGCTCAAGTGATCCTTCCAAGATTTGTGTCACTATGAAATTCATTCTGAGTTGAAGAGTTCTCATACAGTAAGAAGGGGCTTGACAGAGATGTTTCAGTCTGTTCTAACGTTTGGGATTATTGCATGACAGTTAAGGACCCTGAGTCAGGGTCCACTTTATAGTAGAGGCTGGTCTTTTGTCCTTCAATTACCAGGTATTTGTTTTTGTTTTTTCCATACTTTTCTTCCACTCTTACTTGAACAAATGGGCGCTTGGCGATCGTTGTTCCTATGATTGCATAGCCCAGAGAAAAATTAAAATCTCTCATCTATTTAGATCAGCTCTTATTACTTTTACAAAAGAACCACTGCAGGCTAAATTTTAAGCCTGAGTTACATTACACAGTGAAATAATTTCTGCATCCCAAACACTGATATTTTATTAAACGGTGACAGTTTAAAATTGGACTAACTGATCTTGGCACTCCTGCTGAGTTAAAAAAAATACAGAAATAATCATAAAACTTTTTTCGTAATTTTTGGATGTATGATACAATGTTTTTGCCATAGTTTAAGAAAAGTCCACACAAATACCTAGAGCATAAGAATGTAAGAGGTTGCTTCCTGTTAGACTTTGGTATATAATTATCTCTGTGTTTTGAATAACTTAGGTATATAGATTGAGCACAGTAGTACAGAAGGAGTTTGCTAGACTTTCAATCCAACTTTGTAATGAATCTGACCCTCTCTAATATGGTAGATAGATGTAGGGAAACATTTCTTATTCTTAGGAACAATGAGTTTCTTTGCATGTGCTTTTATTACTCTAAGCCAAACCTCAATATATAGAACTTCTAGTCGTCTCTTATAACGTACATATTTAGACCACTTATGCTTACTTGTAAATATGTTTTAAATGATTGCATAAAGTCATAAAACTATAGCTAGTATGAAAATTAGTGACTCTCTCTCTCTATATATATATATATGTATTTTTTTTTAGACAGAGTCTCACTATGTCACCCTCAGTAGAATGCTGTGGCGTCACAGCTCACAACAACCTCAAACTCTTGGGCTTCAGTGGTTCTCTTGCCTCAACCTCCCAAGTAGCTGGGGCTACAGGTGCCTGCCACAACACCCGGCTATTTTGTTGTTGTTGTTGCAGTTGTCATTGTTGTTTAGCTGGCCCAGACCAGGTGCGAACCTGCCAGTCTCAGGGTATGTGGCTGGCGCCGACTGTGCTACACGTGCCAAGCCAGACTTTTTATATATTGATTTTGGTTGATACATAAATAGGTTCCAGATCTCCTGGGTTCCAGATTTCTCTACTTTAACGTAAAACTTTGAACTAGATTACATGTTGACTCCTTTCAAATTCCAAACTGCAATGATTTCTCTCTCATTCAAAAGATGAAAATCAATTTTACAACTAAATATTTTCTTCTCTGGTTTCTTATGTAACTCCATTAAGAGTAGCTTATGGCTCAGTGCTTGTGGCTCAAGCGGCAAAGGCGCCAGCCACATACACCTGAGCTGGCGGGTTCGAATCGAGCCTGGGCCTGCCAAACAACAATGACAGCTGCAACCAAAAAATGGTCGGGCATTGTGGTGGGTGCCTGTAGTCCCAGCTACTTGGGAGGCGGAGGCAGGAGACTCGCTTGAGCCCAGGAATTGGAGGTTGCTGTCAGTTGTGATGCCACAGCACTTTACCCAGGGTGACAGCTTGAGGCTCTGCCTCAAAAAAAAAAAAAAAAAGAGTAGCTTATGTATTCTTGTACATGTTATAAAGCCTGTTGTTAGTCATGTAATAATCAACAAATGTTAAAAGTGCATTAATTATGACAAAGACATTCCATGCCATAAAATGTCCAAGAAAAGATAAATCGTTGATGCCTTTAAGGATAATACAATTCAGTTTGAAGACAATGAATACAGGCAAAGTCAAACAGCATCCTAGAATCATTAGGTAAATGACGTTATAAGGGAGTTAATAAATAGGGCCTACTCATCCACGAACAACAGGAGCTGAGTCCAGAAGGCAATGAGCCGCGTGGGGGATGGATGGAATCAGGGGTTCTCATGAATAGTCATTTTATTTGTGTCTTGAAGGATGGGGATAACTAAATAGATAACGAGAACACCATGACTATCTTAACTCAGAGCCTTGGAGATTTTAGTACATGGTGGATGCTTTTACATTACAATGTGACAAGATATTACGGCAAATATTCTTCTTCCCATCTCAGATGAAGCAAACAGAACTATCAGAACTGAAACTCATATCTTAGTCTCTGATTTGTTGCTCTGTTCTTACTTCTACTTTACCCGGAAGCCTAAATGTATTTGTTTCATAAGTCTATCATTATTTTGCTTTGTTTTATTTTATTTTGGAAGGGATTGAAGAATTAATTAGTATCAGAATTACAAACTCTTATTTCACATTATAGTTTTCATAGAAGTGGCTGTGGTGTTACTATTCTTGTAAGAAGAAGCTGAAACAAAAGAACTTCTAGGAAGGGGTCCAAATGAGAACTGGAACACTGCAAGGCATTAAACTGTGAATTTTGTCTTAAACAGTTTATAGGAGGAAACACATCCAGAAAAGCTGATTGTGTAGCTTCTTTTTCACATATGGCCAATTATTATCCTTTTGACCCTCAATGAGCTCATAAATTTGTATAAATCCTTAACATACAGGCAAGGACTGAAGTACCTAACAAGGAAATCTAATTATCGTTAGACTGAGTAGTTTTTAAGTGCTAACCTTGTACCGGGTGTCAAGCCCATTGTCCCCACATCATCAAGAATAATGAAGAGTTGAATACTTTTGATAACTACTTATCCAAATGTGCCATAATTACTTGCAAATTACAGTTCTTAATATCAGCTGTATGATAGGAGGAAAACATTCTTTAAATAACAGACAATTCTCTCTTACATCATCTAGGAATTCTAAAGGTCAGAATGCTAGTGGAGTCTCTCTCTGCCTTCCTCCTGGAAAACAAAGCGAGGCCCTGGAGGAGGATGTGCTGGCTGCTATTGTATACATTTTCAGTAAAGACAGGAAAAGAATTTTATGAAATCAATAGCTGAGCTCCTTGAAAACCCTAATCAGGGACTAATGAAAATCCCAGGCCTTCTCTCAATCAAAAGAAACAAGGGAAGTGTCACTTTGACATCAAAAACTAGCTTCCACAGCCTTGAAATAGATTTTTTTTAAAAGAACACAAAGAGGAAAGTGGAAAGGAGGCTGGGAAGAGGGGTAACAAAATTTCTGTAGTCACATGTGATCCATTTAACTCTTATTTCCCTGCTACTAAAAATTCTGTAGTGTAATTTTATAATTTCACTTTGAATAATTAATCCATAGCATACATTTCTTTCTGAAATCAACACATTCTTTCTCTAATTAAAAAAAGCACATGGGTGGTACCTTTAGTCTCAGCTATTCCAGGAGGCTGAGGTGGGAGGCAGGACGCCTTGACCCAGGCATTCAAGGCTGCAGTGAGCTAGGATTGTGCCATTGCACTCCAGCCTTGGGTTTTTTGCCTGTGTTCAGGTCTATATATCAATGAAAGCTTTCCTTATACTCTTAATTAGGTGATAGGAAAAGGCTCCATCACAATGCAGACAAGTCACTGAAAAATACTATTGTGTCCACAGATCTTTTTAATAGTCCATTCTTTCTCAGCAGCACAGACTCTGGGACATAGCACCTCGGCATTAATACTTTACATATGATGGCCAAGAATGAGAATAGTGTTTCCTGTGAGACTGTATCAGGATCACTGGGGGCGTACTTACTTATGCTAGCTCGAAAAGATATTTTTTTTCCTTGGTCTTTTATTTTTATTTTATTTTATTATATATTTTTTTGAGACAGAGCCTCAAACTGTCACCCTGGGTAGAGTGCCGTAGCATCACAGCTCACAGCTACCTCCAGCTCCTGGGCTTAAGTGATTCTCTTGCCTCGGCCTTTCAAGTAGCTGAGACTACAGGCACCCACCACAACTCCCAGCTATTATTTGGTTGTAGTTGTCATTGTTTGGCAGGCCCTGGCTTGATTTGAACCTGCCAGCCCTGTTGTATGTGGCTGCTTGAGCCACAGGCGCCGAGCCTAAAATGAAAAAAAATTTTTTTTTTAGGATCTTATTGAATTTTTTTTTTTTTTTATTGTTGGGGATTCATTGAGGGTACAAGAAACCATGTTATGCTGGTTGCATTTGTTCGGTAAAGTCCCTCTTACAATCGTGTTTTGCCCCCAAAAGGTGTGGCATACACCTAGGCCCCAAGACCCCACCCCCTTGCTCCTTCCCTCTCTCTGCTC